>CANNZV010002802.1:39536-91555 GCA_947561585.1 Caprella mutica | reverse complement strand
CCTTTAGTTCTTTACCTTACCTTTAGTTCTTTACCTTTAGTTCTTTACCTTTAGTTCTTTACCTTTAGTTCTTTACCTTTAGTTCTTTACCTTACCTTTAGTTCTTTACCTTACCTTTAGTTCTTTACCTTTAATTCTTTACCTTTAGTTCTTTACCTTTAGTTCTTTACCTTTAGTTCTTTACCTTTAGTTCTTTACCTTACCTTTAGTTCTTTACCTTTAGTTCCTTACCTTACCTTTAGTTCTTTACCTTTAGTTCTTTACCTTTAGTTCTTTACCTTTAGTTCTTTACCTTACCTTTAGTTCTTTACCTTTAGTTCTTTACCTTTAGTTCTTTACCTTTAGTTCTTTACCTTTAGTTCTTTACCTTTAGTTCTTTAACTTTAGTTCTTTACCTTTAGTTCTTTACCTTTAGTTCTTTACCTTTAGTTCTTTACCTTTAGTTCTTTACCTTTAGTTCTTTACCTTTAGTACTTTACCTTTAGTTCTTTACCTTTAGTTCTTTACCTTTAGTTCTTTACCTTACCTTTAGTTCTTTACCTTTAGTTCTTTACCTTTAGTTCTTTACCTTTAGTTCTTTACCTTTAGTTCTTTACCTTTAGTTCTTTACCTTTAGTTCTTTACCTTTAGTTCTTCACCTTTAGTTCTTTACCTTTAGTTCTTTACCTTTAGTTCTTTACCTTTAGTTCTTTACCTTTAGTTCTTTAACTTTAGTTCTTTACCTTTAGTTCTTTACCTTTAGTTCTTTACCTTTAGTTCTTTACCTTTAGTTCTTTACCTTTAGTTCTTTACCTTTAGTTCTTTACCTTTAGTTCTTTACCTTTAGTTCTTTACCTTTAGTTCTTTACCTTTAGTTCTTTACCTTTAGTTCTTTACCTTACCTTTAGTTCTTTACCTTTAGTTCTTTACCTTTAGTTCTTTACCTTTAGTTCTTTACCTTTAGTTCTTTACCTTTAGTTCTTTACCTTTAGTTCTTTACCTTTAGTTCTTTACCTTTAGTTCTTTACCTTTAGTTCTTTACCTTTAGTTCTTTACCTTTAGTTCTTTACCTTTAGTTCTTTACCTTTAGTCCTTTCCTTTAGTTCTTTACCTTTAGTTCTTTTCCTTTAGTTCTTTACCTTTAGTTCTTTACCTTTAGTTCTTTACCTTTAGTTCTTTACCTTTAGTTCTTTACCTTTAGTTCTTTACCTTTAGTTCTTTACCTTTAGTTCTTTACCTTTAGTTCTTTACCTTTAGTTCTTTACCTTTAGTTCTTTACCTTTAGTTCTTTACCTTTAGTTCTTTACTTATAGTTCTTTACCTTTAGTTCTTTACCTTTAGTTCTTTACCTATAGTTCTTTACCTTTAGTTCTTTACCTTTAGTTCTTTACCTTTAGTTCCTTACCTTTAGTTCTTTACCTTACCTTTAGTTCTTTACCTTTAGTTCTTTACCTTTAGTTCTTTACCTTTAGTTCTTTACCTTTAGTTCCTTACCTTTAGTTCTTTACCTTACCTTTAGTTCTTTACCTTTAGTTCTTTACCTTACCTTTAGTTCTTTACCTTTAGTTCTTTACCTTTAGTTCTTTACCTTTAGTTCTTTACCTTTAGTTCTTTACCTTTAGTTCTTTACCTTACTTTTAGTTCTTTACCTTACCTTTAGTTCTTTACCTTTAGTTCTTTATCTTAGCTTTAGTTCCTTAGCTTTTGTTCCTTAGCTTTAGTTCCTTAGCTTTAGCTCCTTAGCTTTAGTTCCTTAGCTTTAGTTCCTTAGCTTTAGTTCCTTAGCTTTAGTTCCTTAGCTTTAGTTCCTTAGCTTTAGTTCCTTAGCTTTAGTTCCTTAGCTTTAGTTCCTTAGCTTTAGTTCCTTAGCTTTAGTTCCTTAGCTTTAGTTCCTTAGCTTTAGTTCCTTAGCTTTATTTCCTTAGCTTTAGTTCCTTAGCTTTAGTTCCTTAGCTTTAGTTCCTTAGCTTTAGTTCCTTAGCTTTAGTTCCTTAGCTTTAGTTCCTTAGCTTTAGTTCCTTAGCTTTAGTTCCTTAGCTTTAGTTCCTTAGCTTTAGTTCCTTAGCTTTAGTTCCTTAGCTTTAGTTCCTTAGCTTTAGTTCCTTAGCTTTAGTTCCTTAGCTTTAGTTCCTTAGCTTTAGTTCCTTAGCTTTAGTTCCTTAGCTTTAGTTCCTTAGATTTAGTTCCTTAGCTTAGTTCCTTAGCTTTAGTTCCTTAGCTTTAGTTCCTTAGCTTTATTTCCTTAGCTTTAGTTCCTTAGCTTTAGTTCCTTAGCTTTAGTTCATTAGCTTTAGTTCCTTAGCTTTAGTTCCTTAGCTTTAGTTCCTTAGCTTTAGTTCCTTAGCTTTAGTTCCTTAGCTTTAGTTCCTTAGCTTTAGTTCCTTAGCTTTAGTTCCTTAGCTTTAGTTCCTTAGCTTTAGTTCCTTAGCTTTAGTTCCTTAGCTTTAGTTCCTTAGCTTTAGTTCCTTAGCTTTAGTTCCTTAGCTTTAGTTCCTTAGCTTTAGTTCCTTAGCTTTAGTTCCTTAGCTTTAGTTCCTTAGCTTTAGTTCCTTAGCTTTAGTTCCTTAGCTTTAGTTCCTTAGCTTTAGTTCCTTAGCTTTAGTTCCTTAGCTTTAGTTCCTTAGCTTTAGTTCCTTAGCTTTAGTTCCTTAGCTTTAGTTCCTTAGCTTTAGTTCCTTAGCTTTAGTTCCTTAGCTTTAGTTCCTTAGCTTTAGTTCCTTAGCTATAGTTCCTTAGCTTTAGTTCCTTAGCTTTAGTTCCTTAGCTTTAGTTCTTTAGCTTTAGTTCCTTAGCTTTAGTTCCTTAGCTTTAGTTCCTTAGCTTTAATTCCTTAGCTTTAGTTCCTTAGCTTTAGTTCCTTAGCTTTAGTTCCTTAGCTTTAGTTCCTTAGCTTTAGTTCCTTAGCTTTAGTTCCTTAGCTTTAGTTCCTTAGCTTTAGTTCCTTAGCTTTAGTTCCTTAGCTTTAGTTCCTTAGCTTTAGTTCCTTAGCTTTAGTTCCTTAGCTTTAGTTCCTTAGCTTTAGTTCCTTAGCTTTAGTTCCTTAGCTTTAGTTCCTTAGCTTTAGTTCCTTAGCTTCAGTTCCTTAGCTTCAGTTCCTTAGCTTTAGTTCCTTAGCTTTAGTTCCTTAGCTTTAGTTCCTTAGCTTTAGTTCCTTAGCTTTACTTCCTTAGCTTTACTTCCTTAGCTTTAGTTCCTTAGCTTTAGTTCCTTAGCTTTAGTTCCTTAGCTTTAGTTCCTTAGCTTTAGTTCTTTACCTTTAGTTCTTTACCTTTAGTTCTTTACCTTTAGTTCTTTACCTTTAGTTCTTTACCTTTAGTTCTTTACCTTTAGTTCTTTACCTTTAGTTCTTTACCTTTAGTTCTTTACCTTTAGTTCTTTACCTTTAGTTCTTTACCTTTAGTTCTTTACCTTTAGTTCTTTACCTTACCTTTAGTTCTTTACCTTACCTTTAGTTCTTTACCTTTAGTTCTTTACCTTTAGTTCTTTACCTTTAGTTCTTTACCTTACCTTTAGTTCTTTACCTTTAGTTCTTTACCTTTAGTTCTTTACCTTTAGTTCTTTACCTTTAGTTCTTTACCTTTAGTTCTTTACCTTTAGTTCTTTAACTTTAGTTCTTTACCTTTAGTTCTTTACCTTTAGTTCTTTACCTTTAGTTCTTTACCTTTAGTTCTTTACCTTTAGTTCTTTACCTTCAGTTCTTTACCTTTAGTTCTTTATCTTTAGTTCTTTACCTTTAGTTCTTTACCTTTAGTTCTTTACCTTTAGTTCTTTACCTTTAGTTCTTTACCTTACCTTTAGTTCTTTACCTTTAGTTCTTTACCTTTAGTTCTTTACCTTTAGTTCTTTACCTTTAGTTCTTTACCTTTAGTTCTTTACCTTTAGTTCTTTACCTTTAGTTCTTTACCTTTAGTTCTTTACCTTTAGTTCTTTACCTTTAGTTCTTTACCTTTAGTTCTTTACCTTTAGTTCTTTACCTTTAGTTCTTTACCTTAAGTTCTTTACCTTTAGTTCTTTACCTTTAGTTCTTTACCTTTAGTTCTTTACCTTTAGTTCTTTACCTTTAGTTCTTTACCTTTAGTTCTTTACCTTTAGTTCTTTACCTTTAGTTCTTTACCTTTAGTTCTTTACCTTTAGTTCTTTACCTTTAGTTCTTTACCTTTAGTTCTTTACCTTTAGTTCTTTACCTTTAGTTCTTTACCTTTAGTTCTTTACCTTTAGTTCTTTACCTTTAGTTCTCTACCTTTAGTTCTTTACCTTTAGTTCTTTACCTTTAGTTCTTTACCTTTAGTTCTTTACCTTTAGTTCTTTACCTTTAGTTCTTTACCTTTAGTTCTTTACCTTTAGTTCTTTACCTTTAGTTCTTTACCTTTAGTTCTTTACCTTTAGTTCTTTACCTTTAGTTCTTTACCTTTAGTTCCTTACCTTTAGTTCTTTACCTTTAGTTCTTTACCTTTAGTTCTTTACCTTTAGTTCTTTACCTTCAGTTCTTTACCTTTAGTTCCTTACCTTTAGTTCTTTACCTTACCTTTAGTTCTTTACCTTTAGTTCCTTACCTTTAGTTCTTTACCTTACCTTTAGTTCTTTACCTTTAGTTCTTTACCTTTAGTTCTTTACCTTTAGTTCTTTACCTTTAGTTCCTTACCTTTAGTTCTTTACCTTACCTTTAGTTCTTTACCTTTAGTTCTTTACCTTACCTTTAGTTCTTTACCTTTAGTTCTTTACCTTTAGTTCTTTACCTTTAGTTCTTTACCTTTAGTTCTTTACCTTACTTTTAGTTCTTTACCTTACCTTTAGTTCTTTACCTTAGCTTTAGTTCCTTAGCTTTAGTTCCTTAGCTTTAGTTCCTTAGCTTTAGTTCCTTAGCTTTAGTTCCTTAGCTTTAGTTCCTTAGCTTCAGTTCCTTAGCTTTAGTTCCTTAGCTTTAGTTCCTTAGCTTTAGTTCCTTAGCTTTAGTTCCTTAGCTTCAGTTCCTTAGCTTTAGTTCCTTAGCTCTAGTTCCTTAGCTTTAGTTCCTTAGCTTTAGTTCCTTAGCTTTAGTTCCTTAGCTTTAGTTCCTTAGCTTTAGTTCCTTAGCTTTAGTTCCTTAGCTTTAGTTCCTTAGCTTTAGTTCCTTAGCTTTAGTTCCTTAGCTTTAGTTCCTTAGCTTTAGTTCCTTATCTTAGTTCCTTAGCTTTAGTTCCTTAGCTTTAGTTCCTTAGCTTAGTTCCTTAGCTTTAGTTCCTTAGCTTTAGTTCATTAGCTTTAGTTCCTTAGCTTTAGTTCCTTAGCTTTAGTTCCTTAGCTTTAGTTCCTTAGCTTTAGTTCCTTAGCTTTAGTTCCTTAGCTTTAGTTCCTTAGCTTTAGTTCCTTAGCTTTAGTTCCTTAGCTTTAGTTCCTTAGCTTTAGTTCCTTAGCTTTAGTTCCTTAGCTTTAGTTCCTTAGCTTTAGTTCCTTAGCTTTAGTTCCTTAGCTTTAGTTCCTTAGCTTTAGTTCCTTAGCTTTAGTTCCTTAGCTTTAGTTCCTTAGCTTTAGTTCCTTAGCTTTAGTTCCTTAGCTTTAGTTCCTTAGCTTTAGTTCCTTAGCTTTAGTTCCTTAGCTTTAGTTCCTTAGCTTTAGTTCCTTAGCTTTAGTTCCTTAGCTTTAGTTCCTTAGCTTTAGTTCCTTAGCTTTAGTTCCTTAGCTTTAGTTCCTTAGCTTTAGTTCCTTAGCTTTAGTTCCTTAGCTTTAGTTCCTTAGCTTTAGTTCCTTAGCTTTAGTTCCTTAGCTTTAGTTCCTTAGCTTTAGTTCCTTAGCTTTAGTTCCTTAGCTTTAGTTCCTTAGCTTTAGTTCCTTAGCTTTAGTTCCTTAGCTTTAGTTCCTTAGCTTTAGTTCCTTAGCTTTAGTTCCTTAACTTTAGTTCCTTAGCTTTAGTTCTTTACCTTTAGTTCTTTACCTTTAGTTCTTTACCTTTAGTTCTTTACCTTTAGTTCTTTACCTTTAGTTCTTTACCTTTAGTTCTTTACCTTTAGTTCTTTACCTTTAGTTCTTTACCTTTAGTTCTTTACCTTTAGTTCTTTACCTTTAGTTCTTTACCTTTAGTTCTTTACCTTTAGTTCTTTACCTTACCTTTAGTTCTTTACCTTACCTTTAGTTCTTTACCTTTAGTTCCTTACCTTACCTTTAGTTCTTTACCTTTAGTTCTTTACCTTTAGTTCTTTACCTTTAGTTCTTTACCTTACCTTTAGTTCTTTACCTTTAGTTCCTTACCTTACCTTTAGTTCTTTACCTTTAGTTCTTTACCTTTAGTTCTTTACCTTTAGTTCTTTACCTTTAGTTCTTTACCTTTAGTTCTTTACCTTTAGTTCTTTACCTTTAGTTCTTTACCTTTAGTTCTTTACCTTTAGTTCTTTACCTTTAGTTCTTTACCTTTAGTTCTTTACCTTTAGTTCTTTAACTTTAGTTCTTTACCTTTAGTTCTTTACCTGTAGTTCTTTACCTTTAGTTCTTTACCTTTAGTTCTTTACCTTTAGTTCTTTACCTTTAGTTCTTTACCTTTAGTTCTTTACCTTTAGTTCTTTACCTTACCTTTAGTTCTTTACCTTTAGTTCTTTACCTTTAGTTCTTTACCTTTAGTTCTTTACCTTTAGTTCTTTACCTTTAGTTCTTTACCTTTAGTTCTTTACCTTTAGTTCTTTACCTTTAGTTCTTTACCTTTAGTTCTTTACCTTTAGTTCTTTACCTTTAGTTCTTTACCTTTAGTTCTTTACCTTTAGTTCTTTACCTTTAGTTCTTTACCTGTAGTTCTTTACCTTTAGTTCTTTACCTTTAGTTCTTTACCTTTAGTTCTTTACCTTTAGTTCTTTACCTTTAGTTCTTTACCTTTAGTTCTTTACCTGTAGTTCTTTACCTTTAGTTCTTTACCTTTAGTTCTTTACCTTTAGTTCTTTACCTTTAGTTCTTTACCTTTAGTTCTTTACCTTTAGTTCTTTACCTTTAGTTCTTTACCTTTAGTTCTTTACCTTTAGTTCTTTACCTTTAGTTCTTTACCTTTAGTTCTTTACCTTTAGTTCTTTACCTTTAGTTCTTTACCTTTAGTTCTTTACCTTTAGTTCTTTACCTTTAGTTCTTTACCTTTAGTTCTTTACCTTTAGTTCTTTACCTTTAGTTCTTTACCTTTAGTTCTTTACCTTTAGTTCTTTACCTTTAGTTCTTTACCTTTAGTTCTTTACCTTTAGTTCTTTACCTTTAGTTCTTTACCTTTAGTTCTTTACCTTTAGTTCTTTACCTTTAGTTCTTTACCTTTAGTTCTTTACCTTTAGTTCTTTACCTTTAGTTCTTTACCTTTAGTTCTTTACCTTTAGTTCTTTACCTTTAGTTCTTTACCTTTAGTTCTTTACCTTTAGTTCTTTACCTTTAGTTCTTTACCTTTAGTTCTTTACCTTTAGTTCCTTACCTTTAGTTCTTTACCTTACCTTTAGTTCTTTACCTTTAGTTCTTTATATACCTTACCTTAGTTCTTTACCTTTAGTTCTTTACCTTTAGTTCTTTACCTTACTTTTAGTTCTTTACCTTACCTTTAGTTCTTTACCTTAGCTTTAGTTCCTTAGCTTTAGTTCCTTAGCTTTAGCTCCTTAGCTTAAGTTCCTTAGCTTTAGTTCCTTAGCTTTAGTTCCTTAGCTTTAGTTCCTTAGCTTTAGTTCCTTAGCTTTAGTTCCATAGCTTTAGATCCTTAGCTTTAGTTCCTTAGCTTTAGTTCCTTAGCTTTAGTTCCTTAGCTTTAGTTCCTTAGCTTTAGTTCCTTAGCTTTAGTTCCTTAGCTTAGTTCCTTAGCTTTAGTTCCTTAGCTTTAGTTCCTTAGCTTTAGTTCCTTAGCTTTAGTTCCTTAGCTTTAGTTCCTTAGCTTTAGTTCCTTAGCTTTAGTTCCTTAGCTTTAGTTCCTTAGCTTTAGTTCCTTAGCTTTAGTTCCTTAGCTTTAGTTCCTTAGCTTTAGTTCCTTAGCTTTAGTTCCTTAGCTTTAGTTCCTTAGCTTTAGTTCCTTAGCTTTAGTTCCTTAGCTTTAGTTCCTTAGCTTTAGTTCCTTAGCTTTAGTTCCTTAGCTTTAGTTCCTTAGCTTTAGTTCCTTAGCTTTAGTTCCTTAGCTTTAGTTCCTTAGCTTTAGTTCCTTAGCTTTAGTTCCTTAGCTTTAGTTCCTTAGCTTTAGTTCCTTAGCTTTAGTTCCTTAGCTTTAGTTCCTTAGCTTTAGTTCCTTAGCTTTAGTTCCTTAGCTTTAGTTCCTTAGCTTTAGTTCCTTAGCTTTAGTTCCTTAGCTTTAGTTCCTTAGCTTTAGTTCCTTAGCTTTAGTTCCTTAGCTTTAGTTCCTTAGCTTTAGTTCCTTAGCTTTAGTTCCTTAGCTTTAGTTCCTTAGCTTTAGTTCCTTAGCTTTAGTTCCTTAGCTTTAGTTCCTTAGCTTTAGTTCCTTAGCTTTAGTTCCTTAGCTTTAGTTCCTTAGCTTTAGTTCCTTAGCTTTAGTTCCTTAGCTTTAGTTCCTTAGCTTTAGTTCCTTAGCTTTAGTTCCTTAGCTTTAGTTCCTTAGCTTTAGTTCCTTAGCTTTAGTTCCTTAGCTTTAGTTCCTTAGCTTTAGTTCCTTAGCTTTAGTTCCTTAGCTTTAGTTCCTTAGCTTTAGTTCCTTAGCTTTAGTTCCTTAGCTTTAGTTCCTTAGCTTTAGTTCCTTAGCTTTAGTTCCTTAGCTTTAGTTCCTTAGCTTTAGTTCCTTAGCTTTAGTTCCTTAGCTTTAGTTCCTTAGCTTTAGTTCTTTACCTTTAGTTCTTTACCTTTAGTTCTTTACCTTTAGTTCTTTACCTTTAGTTCTTTACCTTTAGTTCTTTACCTTTAGTTATTTACCTTTAGTTCTTTACCTTTAGTTCTTTACCTTTAGTTCTTTACCTTTAGTTCTTTACCTTTAGTTCTTTACCTTTAGTTCTTTACCTTTAGTTCTTTACCTTTAGTTCTTTACCTTTAGTTCTTTACCTTTAGTTCTTTACCTTTAGTTCTTTACCTTTAGTTCTTTACCTTTAGTTCTTTACCTTTAGTTCTTTACCTTTAGTTCTTTACCTTTAGTTCTTTACCTTTAGTTCTTTACCTTTAGTTCTTTACCTTTAGTTCTTACCTTTAGTTCTTTACCTTTAGTTCCTTACCTTTAGTTCTTTACCTTACCTTTAGTTCTTTACCTTTAGTTCTTTACCTTTAGTTCTTTACCTTACCTTTAGTTCTTTACCTTACCTTTAGTTCTTTACCTTACCTTTAGTTCTTTACCTTTAGTTCTTTACCTTACCTTTAGTTCTTTACCTTTAGTTCTTTACCTTTAGTTCTTACCTTTAGTTCTTTACCTTTAGTTCCTTACCTTTAGTTCTTTACCTTACCTTTAGTTCTTTACCTTTAGTTCTTTACCTTTAGTTCTTTACCTTACCTTTAGTTCTTTACCTTACCTTTAGTTCTTTACCTTACCTTTAGTTCTTTACCTTTAGTTCTTTACCTTACCTTTAGTTCTTTACCTTACCTTTAGTTCTTTACCTTGCCTTTAGTTCTTTACCTTACCTTTAGTTCTTTACCTTTAGTTCTTTACCTTTAGTTCTTTACATTTAGTTCTTTACCTTTAGTTCTTTACCCTACCTTTAGTTCTTTACCTTACCTTTAGTTCTTTACCTTTAGTTCTTTACCTTTAGTTCTTTACCTTTAGTTCTTTACCTTACCTTTAGTTCTTTACCTTTAGTTCTTTACCTTTAGTTCTTTACCTTTAGTTCTTTACTTATAGTTCTTTACCTTACCTTTAGTTCTTTACCTTTAGTTCTTTACCTTACCTTTAGTTCTTTACCTTTAGTTCTTTACCTTACCTTTAGTTCTTTACCTTACCTTTAGTTCTTTACCTTTAGTTCTTTACCTTACCTTTAGTTCTTTACCTTTAGTTCTTTACCTTTAGTTCTTTACCTTTAGTTCTTTACCTTTAGTTCTTTACCTTTAGTTCTTTACCTTTAGTTCTTTACCTTTAGTTCTTTACCTGTAGTTCTTTACCTTACCTTTAGTTCTTTACCTTACCTTTAGTTCTTTACCTTTAGTTCTTTACCTTACCTTTAGTTCTTTACCTTTAGTTCTTTACCTTACCTTTAGTTCTTTACCTCTAGTTCTTTACCTTACCTTTAGTTCTTTACCTTTAGTTCTTTACCTTTAGTTCTTTACCTTTAGTTCTTTACCTTTAGTTCTTTACCTTTAGTTCTTTACCTTTAGTTCTTTACCTTTAGTTCTTTACCTTTAGTTCTTTACCTTTAGCTCTTTACCTTTAGTTCTTTACCTTTAGTTATTTACCTTTAGTTATTTACCTTTAGTTCTTTACCTTTAGTTCTTTACCTTTAGTTCTTTACCTTTAGTTCTTTACCTTTAGTTCTTTACCTTTAGTTCTTTACCTTTAGTTCTTTACCTTTAGTTCTTTACCTTTAGTTCTTTACCTTTAGTTCTTTACCTTTAGTTCTTTACCTTTAGTTCTTTACCTTTAGTTCTTTACCTTTAGTTCTTTACCTTTAGTTCTTTACCTTTAGTTCTTTACCTTTAGTTCTTTACCTTTAGTTCTTTACCTTTAGTTCTTTACCTTTAGTTCTTACCTTTAGTTCTTTACCTTTAGTTCCTTACCTTTAGTTCTTTACCTTACCTTTAGTTCTTTACCTTTAGTTCTTTACCTTTAGTTCTTTACCTTACCTTTAGTTCTTTACCTTACCTTTAGTTCTTTACCTTACCTTTAGTTCTTTACCTTTAGTTCTTTACCTTACCTTTAGTTCTTTACCTTTAGTTCTTACCTTTAGTTCTTTACCTTTAGTTCCTTACCTTTAGTTCTTTACCTTACCTTTAGTTCTTTACCTTTAGTTCTTTACCTTTAGTTCTTTACCTTACCTTTAGTTCTTTACCTTACCTTTAGTTCTTTACCTTACCTTTAGTTCTTTACCTTTAGTTCTTTACCTTACCTTTAGTTCTTTACCTTACCTTTAGTTCTTTACCTTGCCTTTAGTTCTTTACCTTACCTTTAGTTCTTTACCTTTAGTTCTTTACCCTACCTTTAGTTCTTTACCTTACCTTTAGTTCTTTACCTTTAGTTCTTTACCTTTTGTTCTTTACCTTTAGTTCTTTACCTTACCTTTAGTTCTTTACCTTTAGTTCTTTACCTTTAGTTCTTTACCTTTAGTTCTTTACTTTTAGTTCTTTACCTTACCTTTAGTTCTTTACCTTTAGTTCTTTACCTTACCTTTAGTTCTTTACCTTTAGTTCTTTACCTTTAGTTCTTTACCTTACCTTTAGTTCTTTACCTTACCTTTAGTTCTTTACCTTTAGTTCTTTACCTTACCTTTAGTTCTTTACCTTTAGTTCTTTACCTTTAGTTCTTTACCTTTAGCTCTTTACCTTTAGTTCTTTACCTTTAGTTCTTTACCTTTAGTTCTTTACCTTTAGTTCTTTACCTTTAGTTCTTTACCTGTAGTTCTTTACCTTACCTTTAGTTCTTTACCTTACCTTTAGTTCTTTACCTTTAGTTCTTTACCTTACCTTTAGTTCTTTACCTTACCTTTAGTTCTTTACCTTTAGTTCTTTACCTTACCTTTAGTTCTTTACCTTTAGTTCTTTACCTTACCTTTAGTTCTTTACCTTTAGTTCTTTACCTTACCTTTAGTTCTTTACCTTTAGTTCTTTACCTTTAGTTCTTTACCTTTAGTTCTTTACCTTTAGTTCTTTACCTTTAGTTCTTTACCTTTAGTTCTTTACCTTTAGTTCTTTACCTTTAGTTCTTTACCTTTAGTTCTTTACCTGTAGTTCTTTACCTTACCTTTAGTTCTTTACCTTACCTTTAGTTCTTTACCTTTAGTTCTTTACCTTACCTTTAGTTCTTTACCTTTAGTTCTTTACCTTACCTTTAGTTCTTTACCTTTAGTTCTTTACCTTACCTTTAGTTCTTTACCTTTAGTTCTTTACCTTACCTTTAGTTCTTTACCTTTAGTTCTTTACCTTTAGTTCTTTACCTTTAGCTCTTTACCTTTAGTTCTTTACCTTTAGTTCTTTACCTTTAGTTCTTTACCTTTAGTTCTTTACCTTTAGTTCTTTACCTTTAGTTATTTACCTTTAGTTCTATACCTTTAGTTCTTTACCTTTAGTTCTTTACCTTTAGTTCTTTACCTTTAGTTCTTTACCTTTAGTTCTTTACCTTTAGTTCTTTACCTTTAGTTCTTTACCTTTAGTTCTTTACCTTTAGTTCTTTACCTTTAGTTCTTTACCTTTAGTTCTTTACCTTTAGTTCTTTACCTTTAGTTCTTTACCTTTAGTTCTTTACCTTTAGTTCTTTACCTTTAGTTCTTTACCTTTAGTTCTTTACCTTTAGTTCTTTACCTTTAGTTCTTACCTTTAGTTCTTTACCTTTAGTTCCTTACCTTTAGTTCTTTACCTTACCTTTAGTTCTTTACCTTTAGTTCTTTACCTTTAGTTCTTTACCTTACCTTTAGTTCTTTACCTTACCTTTAGTTCTTTACCTTACCTTTAGTTCTTTACCTTTAGTTCTTTACCTTACCTTTAGTTCTTTACCTTTAGTTCTTTACCTTTAGTTCTTACCTTTAGTTCTTTACCTTTAGTTCCTTACCTTTAGTTCTTTACCTTACCTTTAGTTCTTTACCTTTAGTTCTTTACCTTTAGTTCTTTACCTTACCTTTAGTTCTTTACCTTACCTTTAGTTCTTTACCTTACCTTTAGTTCTTTACCTTTAGTTCTTTACCTTACCTTTAGTTCTTTACCTTACCTTTAGTTCTTTACCTTGCCTTTAGTTCTTTACCTTACCTTTAGTTCTTTACCTTTAGTTCTTTACCTTTAGTTCTTTACATTTAGTTCTTTACCTTTAGTTCTTTACCCTACCTTTAGTTCTTTACCTTACCTTTAGTTCTTTACCTTTAGTTCTTTACCTTTAGTTCTTTACCTTTAGTTCTTTACCTTACCTTTAGTTCTTTACCTTTAGTTCTTTACCTTTAGTTCTTTACCTTTAGTTCTTTACTTTTAGTTCTTTACCTTACCTTTAGTTCTTTACCTTTAGTTCTTTACCTTACCTTTAGTTCTTTACCTTTAGTTCTTTACCTTACCTTTAGTTCTTTACCTTACCTTTAGTTCTTTACCTTTAGTTCTTTACCTTACCTTTAGTTCTTTACCTTTAGTTCTTTACCTTTAGTTCTTTACCTTTAGTTCTTTACCTTTAGTTCTTTACCTTTAGTTCTTTACCTTTAGTTCTTTACCTTTAGTTCTTTACCTTTAGTTCTTTACCTTTAGTTCTTTACCTGTAGTTCTTTACCTTACCTTTAGTTCTTTACCTTACCTTTAGTTCTTTACCTTTAGTTCTTTACCTTACCTTTAGTTCTTTACCTTTAGTTCTTTACCTTACCTTTAGTTCTTTACCTCTAGTTCTTTACCTTACCTTTAGTTCTTTACCTTTAGTTCTTTACCTTTAGTTCTTTACCTTTAGTTCTTTACCTTTAGTTCTTTACCTTTAGTTCTTTACCTTTAGTTCTTTACCTTTAGTTATTTACCTTTAGTTCTTTACCTTTAGTTCTTTACCTTTAGTTCTTTACCTTTAGTTATTTACCTTTAGTTATTTACCTTTAGTTCTTTACCTTTAGTTCTTTACCTTTAGTTCTTTACCTTTAGTTCTTTACCTTTAGTTCTTTACCTTTAGTTCTTTACCTTTAGTTCTTTACCTTTAGTTCTTTACCTTTAGTTCTTTACCTTTAGTTCTTTACCTTTAGTTCTTTACCTTTAGTTCTTTACCTTTAGTTCTTTACCTTTAGTTCTTTACCTTTAGTTCTTTACCTTTAGTTCTTTACCTTTAGTTCTTTACCTTTAGTTCTTTACCTTTAGTTCTTTACCTTTAGTTCTTACCTTTAGTTCTTTACCTTTAGTTCCTTACCTTTAGTTCTTTACCTTACCTTTAGTTCTTTACCTTTAGTTCTTTACCTTTAGTTCTTTACCTTACCTTTAGTTCTTTACCTTACCTTTAGTTCTTTACCTTACCTTTAGTTCTTTACCTTTAGTTCTTACCTTTAGTTCTTTACCTTTAGTTCCTTACCTTTAGTTCTTTACCTTACCTTTAGTTCTTTACCTTTAGTTCTTTACCTTTAGTTCTTTACCTTACCTTTAGTTCTTTACCTTACCTTTAGTTCTTTACCTTACCTTTAGTTCTTTACCTTTAGTTCTTTACCTTTAGTTCTTTACCTTTAGTTCTTTACCTTTAGTTCTTTACCTTTAGTTCTTACCTTTAGTTCTTTACCTTTAGTTCCTTACCTTTAGTTCTTTACCTTACCTTTAGTTCTTTACCTTTAGTTCTTTACCTTTAGTTCTTTACCTTACCTTTAGTTCTTTACCTTACCTTTAGTTCTTTACCTTACCTTTAGTTCTTTACCTTTAGTTCTTACCTTTAGTTCTTTACCTTTAGTTCCTTACCTTTAGTTCTTTACCTTACCTTTAGTTCTTTACCTTTAGTTCTTTACCTTTAGTTCTTTACCTTACCTTTAGTTCTTTACCTTACCTTTAGTTCTTTACCTTACCTTTAGTTCTTTACCTTTAGTTCTTTACCTTACCTTTAGTTCTTTACCTTACCTTTAGTTCTTTACCTTGCCTTTAGTTCTTTACCTTACCTTTAGTTCTTTACCTTTAGTTCTTTACCCTACCTTTAGTTCTTTACCTTACCTTTAGTTCTTTACCTTTAGTTCTTTACCTTTAGTTCTTTACCTTTAGTTCTTTACCTTACCTTTAGTTCTTTACCTTTAGTTCTTTACCTTTAGTTCTTTACCTTTAGTTCTTTACCTTTAGTTCTTTACTTTTAGTTCTTTACCTTACCTTTAGTTCTTTACCTTTAGTTCTTTACCTTACCTTTAGTTCTTTACCTTTAGTTCTTTACCTTTAGTTCTTTACCTTACCTTTAGTTCTTTACCTTACCTTTAGTTCTTTACCTTTAGTTCTTTACCTTACCTTTAGTTCTTTACCTTTAGTTCTTTACCTTTAGTTCTTTACCTTTAGTTCTTTACCTTTAGTTCTTTACCTTTAGTTCTTTACCTTTAGTTCTTTACCTTTAGTTCTTTACCTTTAGTTCTTTACCTTTAGTTCTTTACCTTTAGTTCTTTACCTTTAGTTCTTTACCTGTAGTTCTTTACCTTACCTTTAGTTCTTTACCTTACCTTTAGTTCTTTACCTTTAGTTCTTTACCTTACCTTTAGTTCTTTACCTTACCTTTAGTTCTTTACCTTTAGTTCTTTACCTTACCTTTAGTTCTTTACCTTTAGTTCTTTACCTTACCTTTAGTTCTTTACCTTTAGTTCTTTACCTTACCTTTAGTTCTTTACCTTTAGTTCTTTACCTTTAGTTCTTTACCTTTAGTTCTTTACCTTTAGTTCTTTACCTTTAGTTCTTTACCTTTAGTTCTTTACCTTTAGTTCTTTACCTTTAGTTCTTTACCTTTAGTTCTTTACCTGTAGTTCTTTACCTTACCTTTAGTTCTTTACCTTACCTTTAGTTCTTTACCTTTAGTTCTTTACCTTACCTTTAGTTCTTTACCTTTAGTTCTTTACCTTACCTTTAGTTCTTTACCTTTAGTTCTTTACCTTACCTTTAGTTCTTTACCTTTAGTTCTTTACCTTACCTTTAGTTCTTTACCTTTAGTTCTTTACCTTTAGTTCTTTACCTTTAGCTCTTTACCTTTAGTTCTTTACCTTTAGTTCTTTACCTTTAGTTCTTTACCTTTAGTTCTTTACCTTTAGTTCTTTACCTTTAGTTCTTTACCTTTAGTTCTTTACCTTTAGTTCTTTACCTTTAGTTCTTTACCTTACCTTTAGTTCTTTACCTTACCTTTAGTTCTTTACCTTACCTTTAGTTCTTTACCTTTAGTTCTTTACCTTTAGTTCTTTACCTTACCTTTAGTTCTTTACCTTACCTTTAGTTCTTTACCTTACCTTTAGTTCTTTACCTTTAGTTCTTTACCTTACCTTTAGTTCTTTACCTTCAGTTCTTTACGTTACCTTTAGTTCTTTACCTTACCTTTAGTTCTTTACCTTACCTTTAGTTCTTTACCTTACCTTTAGTTCTTTACCTTTAGTTCTTTACCTTTAGTTCTTTACCTTTAGTTCTTTACCTTACCTAGAAGGTAGGAGATAAGAGTAGGTAAGTTGTTTGGACTCACAACACTCAGAGGCCAGTTCTAGACCATAAGAATACTCCCTCTTCAAAACATTTGCATTTCCGAATTATTTCTACCTGAAACAAACCTAAAACAGCAAAGAATTGCCCACTGAACATGAGATTTTCTCGGTATAAGTTACCTAGGACAGAGATTGATTCCTTATTCCGCTCTAAAATGTTTAATAGTGTATACCCTTCATTTGATTTAAAGTCTAAACAATTAACTTATGTAAAAAAGAAGCCTTCATTATCTGTATATAATAAATAATATCAATTAGTAGAATCCAACTAGTTAGCAGAACAACTGAGATGTAACATCACCGTACACTCACCACTGCAAGCTGTACACTCACCACTGCAAGCTGTACACTCACCACTGCAAGCTGTACACTCACCACTGCAAGCTATACGCTCATCACTCACCACTCACCACTCTCCTCATAAAATTCTTGGCACAAAAACAATTGGTCTTCTAGTCTGATATCAGGCCGATATTTTGGCCCGAAAGTAATTACGTTTGTAACGAAGTTAAGGAGAGTTAACAACATTGTGAATGTTTTCAGTCAGTTACCTTTTCGTGTGACAGTCTGAAAAACCTTTAAAAAGACTATATAGGCTTTATACTAAACACAATTGAATTGATTATTATTTCGCTATAATGAAATTGAAAAGTGATTATCAGTTGCAGAATAGGTTTAGAAGTGTTTCTCAGTGCGTACTGTGATGTTATCCAATCTATCCTCTAATGAACTTAGGGGTCAATAAGTGAGAAATATTGACGTTGCACCCTCTTGCAAGGTACTATCAGACTCACAACACTCTGGTATGTGGCCCTGATTATTATCATTTCACCAACTCTTCACTGTCCTCACTTTGCTTTATTACAAATTGTCTTACCTATTGTGAATTACAAAGCACTCTTTGTACTGCACTACACAAGTTACTAAGGCAGAGCGGGTACCTTTGACGTCAACATTGATAATCACATTCTGTGCTAAATCGAAATCTAAGGGGCAAAATGCATCTGCTAACCTCGTCAGCTAAAAATTAGAGTCTGCTCAAAATATTAGGTGGTGAACATGCTCCGTGATGCAGTTAGTGACTCTTATTGGCTCTTAAGAGCCTGCTATCATTGGCTCTCAAGAGACGTCTCTTCACTCTTCAATTCACAGGCGAATAAAGAGTAAAATGATATGCTTACATTTTAATATCAACAGCGAGGTAACAGTATAGGAAAGTGTGTAACTTTTTTCGAGCAATTTACTTAGAGCCGTATACTGTATAGGGTTCTACGTAAATTGTTCAGAAAAAAATGTTCATAAGGCAATTGCTCGTATGAACAATTGCTCGGATGATCAAATTGTTACATTTGAGTTAATTAGTGTCAGTCAATCATGAAGTTGCATCACTTCGATTAGCTGCACCTAACCGTTCTTGTTTCTAATTAGTAATTTATAAATATTTTTTCCATTTTTTATCGCTATTCAATTATAATCATTGTACTATTGTTTTTAAATCCTACTCCTCCTGTTTTTTATTGAACAAGAATTACAGCAACATTTTTGAGTACTATAATTTTCTATTTTTTTAGTCAGTCAATCGCTCCAGTGGGCCCGAATGGATGTAACTAGGGTTAGGTTGGGGTTGTAAGGATTAGCAACTCGGGTTATGGAACTGCTGGATAGACTGGTTGTTTCCGAGACATTGATTGATCATTAGGGCATTTGTTTTTTAGATAAATTGTCAAAAGTCAGTTAATCAAGAAGTGGAATCACTTTGTTTAGTTGCACCTAACCGTCCATATTTCTAATTAGTAATAATTTAATGATAACTGTAAATCATTTTTTTATTGTTATTTTTATTATTATCATTCAAGAAATTATTCGCTGGAGCAAATGCTTTTTCGAGCAACAATTGTGTTTCGAGCAATTCTCATTCGAGTAATTTTTTCAACCAATTTACTCGCTACCATAGTATATATAGAGATATAAAATATATATACATACATTATACATGGTATTTAGAAGTTCTTCGAAAAAATCCCTCTTTTCATATTCATATTACGTAAAATGTAAAATGAAATTATTTGAAAGCAAAGTGTATTTCTTAATTTAGAAGCATCTAATTTACATAAACGACTCATATTTTTCCAGATTGTAATCGATTTCGATTAAATCCGTTTAAGTGTAATAATTATTTTAATGTCTCTCACATTTTTTATAGCGCCATCTAGCTACCAGTAGTAATTCTACCATTTTTTCATTCAAATTGTGCACCTTTTTAGGCAGTTTTATACTAGCTGTCGAGGGTGTAATACCTTACAATCTGTGCCTATTCGTTAGTTTTCCCCGAAATTAGGAAAGCAAACTTAGTCCCTATTAATTTCCATATTTCTTATTAATAAGACAAGTCCCATTTTGATTCCTAATTCATTTAATTCTCTAAATGTTTATTCTATTTAACAATTAAATTTTTCTTTTTTTGATTTAGTCTTTAAAAACTACCGTTCATTCCTTCTAGCTATCTTCTTTTTCTATCCTGTTTTTTCTTCTTTAAAGTCCTTTGTACTGAATTTTTCTATCACAAAGTCTTTTATATTTAATTCATACTCTCACAGTATGCAATTACTATGTACCATTTATTTATAATCCATTTCATTAGCGAATTGTAACATTCGTATTTTGTATCTGGTTACAGGTACCGTTATAATTACTTCACTCCATCAATAACTACAACAGTCAATGCCTTTCAATTCTCCTTTACAACGCGTAGAACCTAAAAACAAACTAACACTATATTGGAGACACATCAATTTAACTATGTATGGTGACTGAAACCCAATCTGCGCTAATTTTCATGAGCCAGTTTTACATAGATAATTTAATTTGTCTCGCATAATTACGTATCAACCTTCTAATACTACATTAAGTATAGAAATCATCTGATTAGAAAAGTGTGCAAAAATCACACGGATACACTATTCTTTGTGTGTAATTTACTGATCTTTTAAATAGTTTTATATACTAGTTATATTGTTTATTCAATGATAATATATATTCACTTCATTTATAGATATAATTTGTGAACGGATATAATATATTTTCTTTTCTATTAACAAGCAATTAATTAATTGAATGCAAGTCGCATGAGCTGTATTTAGCCTAATTACCAGATAATTAAACTCATTATTATAATCTTCTCTGCTTTTCACAATTAGCAGAGAATTAACAAATCACTAAATCATTTCGAATCAATAATTGTATAATAGTAATGATAATACCGAATGCAAAGATAAAACATTTACCTGTTTGTCATACTAAAGACCTGTAACGAAGAGTGAGAAAAGGCAACTAAGGATTCTGATTTGATATGTGCAGTGTTTCATTAGAAGATGTTTTCAACTTAAACAATTAAATAAAATAGAAAAAAGTTGATAGTTATGTATTTAGAGGATTAATTTGTGAAATAATTAGTTGATGTTCCTAAGGGTATAACAGCATGGATACACAAAGTGAATTACTTTATGGTATCAAGTCTGACACAAGACAACCCTTTACTTTCTCAAATAACTAAACCCTCTCCCACACAGTCCTGACTGACTGACTGCCTCAGTCTTCTTAAGAAGAGCATGCAGTCCTAGAGACTGTTGTGTCTCTAGTCAGTAGGGTCTGTACTCCGGGCTGTGGCGGGTTAATCACTTTGAGGTTTAGCGAAGCACTTCTTGTCAGTCATTATGAGACCATGCATAGCAAAGAGCAAAAACCAACAGCTAATTTGGCCACTGGGGGGTTGAGGGATGTGGGGGGGGGGGGGAATACCACTCGCATTGTCTGTGTCGTAACTACACCTCCATAGTTCTTGTCATCCTCTGTTTGATTTGTCTCTATCATAACTCCATCCTACACAACGAGAAATCAATTACTTCAACTAAAGTCACTTACGCATCGAATAAATTGGTTCTAGGAAAGTTTGGTCTCAGAAAATTCGGTCTCGTTTTATAATGACTTTATTAAACAACTATAACGGAAAAAATGAAATTATGAATACTAAAATGTGTAGTGTATTTATTACACTACACTACTGATGCTACTAAACATACAAAAAAAACTGAAAAAGTTTAGATTTAGTTAATAGGTTAATTGATTTAGTAAATTCACTTAGTAGATTTAGAATATTCAGTTAAATAGATTAAGTAAATTCAGTTAATTGTTTTAGTTAGGTTCAGTTAATTGTTTTAGTAAATTCAGTTAATTGTTTTAGTAGATTTAGTTAAATGTTTTAGTAGATATAGTTAATTGATTTAGTAAATTCATTTAATTATTTTAGTAGATTTAGTTAATTGTTTTAGTAGATTTAGTTAATTGTTTTAGTAAATTCAGTTAATTGTTTTAGTAAATTCAGTTAATTGTTTTTAGTAGATTTAGCTAATTGTTCTAGTTCGATTCAGTTAATTGATTTAGTAAATTCAGTTAATTGCTTTAGTAGATTTAGTTAATTGTTTTAGTAAATTCAGTTAATTGTTTTAGTAAATTCAGTTAATTGTTTTAGTAGATTTAGTTAATTGTTTTAGTAGATTTAGTTAATTGTTTTAATAAATTCAGTTAATTGTTTTAGTAGATTCAGTTAAATGTTTTAGTAGATTTAGTTAATTGTTTTAGTAGATTTAGTTAATTGTTTAAGTAAATTCAGTTAATTGTTTTAGTAAATTCAGTTAATTGTTTTAGTAGATTTAGTTAATTGTTTTAGTAGATTCAGTTAATTGTTTTAGTAGATTTAGTTAATTGTTTTAGTAGATTTAGTTAATTGTTTTAGTAAATTCAGTTAATTGTTTTAGTAGATTTAGTTAATTGTTTTAGTAGATTTAGTTAATTGTTTTAGTAAATTCAGTTAATTGTTTTAGTAGATTTAGTTAATTGTTTTAGTAGATTTAGTTAATTGTTTTAGTAAATTCATTTAATTATTTTAGTAGATTTAGTTAATTGTTTTAGTAGATTTAGTTAATTGTTTTAGTAAATTCAGTTAATTGTTTTAGTAAATTCAGTTAATTGTTTTAGTAAATTCAGTTAATTGTTTTAGTAGATTTAGCTAATTGTTCTAGTTCGATTCAGTTAATTGCTTTAGTATATTCAGTTAATTGTTTTAGTAGATTTAGTTCAATGTTTTAGTAGATTTAGTTAATTGTTTTAGTAGAAAAGATTGTTTTAGTAAATTCAGTTAATTGTTTTTAGTAAATTCAGTTAATTGCTTTAGTAGATTCAGTTAATTGTTTTTAGTAAATTCAGTTAATTGTTTTAGTAGATTTAGTTAATTGTTTTAGTAGATTTAGTTAATTGTTTTTAGTAAATTCAGTTAATTGTTTTAGTAAATTCAGTTAATTGCTTTAGTAGATTCAGTTAATTGTTTTAGTAAATTCAGTTAATTGTTTTAGTAGATTTAGTTAATTGCTTTAGTAGATTCAGTTAATTGTTTTAGTAAATTCAGTTAATTGTTTTAGTAGATTTAGTTAATTGCTTTAGTAGATTTAGTTAATTGATTTAGTAAATTCATTTAATTATTTTAGTAGATTTAGTTAATTGTTTTAGTAAATTCAGTTAATTGTTTTAGTAAATTTAGTTAATTGTTTTAGTAGATTTGGTTAATTGTTTTAGTAAATTCAGTTAATTGTTTTAGTAAATTTAAATAATTGTTTTAGTAGATTTAGTTAATTGTTTTAGTAAATTCAGTTAATTGTTTTAGTAGATTTAGTTAATTGTTTTAGTAGATTTAGTTAATTGTTTTAGTAAATTCAGTTAATTGTTTTAGTAGATTTAGTTAATTGTTTTAGTAAATTCAGTTAATTGTTTTAGTAAATTCAGTTAATTGTTTTAGTAAATTCAGTTAATTTGTTTTAGTAAATTCAGTTAATTGTTTTAGTTAGATTCAGTTAATTGTTTTAGTAGATTCAGTTAATTGTTTAAGTAGATTTAGTTAATTGTTTTAGTAGATTTAGTTAATTGTTTTAGTAAATTCAGTTAATTGTTTTAGTAGATTTAGTTAATTGTTTTAGTAAATTCAGTTAATTGTTTTAGTAAATTCAGTTAATTTGTTTTAGTAAATTCAGTTAATTGTTTTAGTTAGATTCAGTTAATTGTTTTAGTAAATTCAGTTAATTTGTTTTAGTAAATTCAGTTAATTGTTTTAGTAAATTCAGTTAATTGTTTTAGTAGATTTAGCTAATTGTTCTAGTTCGATTCAGTTAATTGATTTAGTAAATTCAGTTAATTGCTTTAGTAGATTCAGTTAATTGTTTTAGTAGATTTAGTTAAATGTTTTAGTAGATTTAGTTAATTGATTTAGTAAATTCATTTAATTATTTTAGTAGATTTAGTTAATTGTTTTAGTAGATTTAGTTAATTGTTTTAGTAAATTCAGTTAATTGTTTTAGTAAATTCAGTTAATTGCTTTAGTAGATTCAGTTAATTGTTTTAGTAAATTCAGTTAATTGTTTTAGTAGATTTAGTTAATTGTTTTAGTAAATTCAGTTAATTGCTTTAGTAGATTCAGTTAATTGTATTAGTAAATTCAGTTAACTGTTTTAGTAGATTTAGTTAATTGCTTTAGTAGATTCAGTTAATTGTTTTAGTAAATTCAGTTAATTGTTTTAGTATATTTAGTTAATTGCTTTAGTAGCTTTAGTTAATTGTTTTAGTAAATTCAGTTAATTGTTTTAGTAGATTTAGTTAATTGTTTTAGTAGATTTAGTTAATTGTTTTAGTAAATTAAGTTAATTGTTTTAGTAGATTTAGTTAATTGTTTTAGTAGATTTAGTTAATTGTTTTAGTAAATTCATTTAATTATTTTAGTAGATTTAGTTAATTGTTTTAGTAGATTTAGTTAATTGTTTTAGTAAATTCAGTTAATTGTTTTAGTAAATTCAGTTAATTGTTTTAGTAAATTCAGTTAATTGTTTTAGTAGATTTAGCTAATTGTTCTAGTTCGATTCAGTGAATTGCTTTAGTAGATTCAGTTAATTGTTTTAGTAGATTTAGTTAAATGTTTTAGTAGATTTAGTTAATTGATTTAGTAAATTCATTTAATTATTTAAGTAGATTTAGTTAATTGTTTTAGTAGATTTAGTTAATTGTTTTAGTAAATTCAGTTAATTGTTTTAGTAAATTCAGTTAATTGCTTTAGTAGATTCAGTTAATTGTTTTAGTAAATTCAGTTAATTGTTTTAGTAGATTTAGTTAATTGTTTTAGTAGATTTAGTTAATTGTTTTAGTAAATTCAGTTAATTGTTTTAGTAAATTCAGTTAATTGCTTTAGTAGATTCAGTTAATTGTTTTAGTAAATTCAGTTAATTGTTTGAGTAGATTTAGTTAATTGCTTTAGTAGATTTAGTTAATTGTTTTAGTAAATTCAGTTAATTGTTTTAGTAGATTTAGTTAATTGTTTTAGTAAATTCAGTTAATTGTTTTAGTAAATTCAGTTAATTTGTTTTAGTAAATTCAGTTAATTGTTTTAGTTAGATTCAGTTAATTGTTTTAGTAGATTTAGTTAATTGTTTTAGTAAATTCAGTTAATTGTTTTAGTAGATTTAGTTAATTGTTTTAGTAGATTTAGTCATTTGTTTTAGTAAATTCAGTTAATTGTTTTAGTAGATTTAGTTAATTGTTTTAGTAGATTTAGTTAATTGTTTTAGTAAATTCAGTTAATTGTTTTAGTAGATTTAGTTGATTGTTTTAGTAAATTCAGTTAATTGTTTTAGTAAATTCAGTTAATTTGTTTTAGTAAATTCAGTTAATTGTTTTAGTAAATTCAGTTTATTTTTTTAGTTAGATTCAGTTAATTGTTTTAGTAAATTCAGTTAATTTGTTTTAGTAAATTCAGTTAATTTGTTTTAGTAAATTCAGTTAATTGTTTTAGTAAATTCAGTTAATTGTTTTAGTAGATTTAGCTAATTGTTCTAGTTCGATTCAGTTAATTGATTTAGTAAATTCAGTTAATTGCTTTAGTAGATTTAGTTAAATGTTTTAGTAGATTTAGTTATTTGATTTAGTAAATTCATTTAATTATTTTAGTAGATTTAGTTAATTGTTTTAGTAGATTTAGTTAATTGTTTTAGTAAATTCAGTTAATTGTTTTAGTAAATTCAGTTAATTGCTTTAGTAGATTCAGTTAATTGTTTTAGTAAATTCAGTTAATTGTTTAAGTAGATTTAGTTAATTGTTTTAGTAAATTCAGTTAATTGTTTTAGTAGATTTAGTTAATTGTTTTAGTAGATTTAGTTAATTGTTTTAGTAAATTCAGTTAATTGTTTTAGTAGATTTAGTTAATTGTTTTAGTAGATTTAGTTAAATGTTTTAGTAGATTTAGTTAATTGATTTAGTAAATTCATTTAATTATTTTAGTAGATTTAGTTAATTGTTTTAGTAGATTTAGTTAATTGTTTTAGTAAATTCAGTTAATTGTTTTAGTAAATTCAGTTAATTGTTTTAGTAGATTTAGTTAATTGTTTTAGTAAATTCAGTTAATTGTTTTAGTAGATTTAGTTAATTGTTTTAGTAAATTCAGTTAATTGTTTTAGTAAATTCAGTTAATTGCTTTAGTAGATTCAGTTAATTGTTTTAGTAAATTCAGTTAATTGTTTTAGTAAATTCAGTTAATTGTTTTAGTAGATTTAGCTAATTGTTTTAGTAGATTTAGTTAATTGTTTTAGTAAATTCAGTTAATTGTTTTAGTAGATTTAGTTAATTGTTTTAGTAGATTTAGTTAATTGTTTTAGTAAATTCAGTTAATTGTTTTAGTAGATTTAGTTAATTGTTATAGTAGATTTAGTTAATTGTTTTAGTAAATTCAGTTAATTGTTTTAGTAAATTCAGTTAATTTGTTTTAGTAAATTCAGTTAATTGTTTTAGTTAGATTTAGTTAATTGTTTTAGTAGATTTAGTTAATTGTTTTAGTAAATTCAGTTAATTGTTTTAGTAGATTTAGTTAATTGTTTTAGTAAATTCAGTTAATTGTTTTAGTAGATTTAGTTAATTGTTTTAGTAGATTTAGTTAATTGTTTCAGTATATTCAGTTAATTGTTGTAGTAAATTCAGTTAATTTGTTTTAGTAAATTCAGTTAATTGTTTTAGTTAGATTCAGGTAATTGTTTTAGTAAATTCAGTTAATTTGTTTTAGTAAATTCAGTTAATTGTTTTAGTAGATTCAGTTAATTGTTTTAGTAAATTCAGTTAATTGTTTTAGTAAATTCAGTTAATTGTTTTAGTAGATTTAGTTAATTGTTTTAGTAAATTCAGTTAATTGTTTTAGTTAGATTCAGTTAATTGTTTTAATCGATTTAGTTTATTTAGATAATAGATTTACTCCATAGCTTTAATTTGGATGATTAAATATTTTGATATTTGTTAATTTGATCAAAGTTTTATTTAGGTGAGAGATAAAGGTTAAATTTAAGAATTCAAATTGATTTCTAATTATTCGTTAGTTAATAAATTTATGTAATTCGGTTCGAAATCAACGATAAAATATTACCATTTTTTTAGGATATTAAGATTATGATTATTGAATTATAAATTTGATTTAACCCTATATAATGAGTTTGACGTGTGTTTTCTAGAAGCATCCTTTTTAAATTCATTCTTTTAAATTTACTGGCCTTTCTTGACTTTGTTTTTACATAAATACAAAATATATTTTTGTATTTAAACGTTCAAATATATTTACGTAATCGCGTAAAACAGCGTAAATCACGTAAATTAATTGTACTGTGATGACGTGTGGCAAACAAGAAATACAGTTTGGTTAGCCTCTAAGCACATATTCCTCCACGGTTTCATGGAGTACACACACATGCGCTAGCTGTGATTGGGTCACACTCCACCTAATCACAGCTCTGCTCTCTCAGTTGCCAATATGACTCCTATGTATTTATTCCTCCTTCTATGTTCAATATTTTTATTTGAAATTTGGTACACATTAGTTTAGTATATATACTAAGCACCTGTAAAAAAATACAGTACTGTAGGTTTATAAATAAGACATGTGTTTTTTAAACACATAGTCAAACTTTCCCGTTCATTCTGATAGTCAAACCCATTAGGATTAATGCTCAATTTTGTATTCTTAACAACTCTCAATATTTATTTGTCGAAATAACTTCTTAGTGTATTTTTCTTCCATAGTACAATGATTACATTTTGTAGATGTTTGTTTCAAACAAAACATTCCCCATTTGTTAAAATATAATGACATTATTTGACAGCTTTGGTGCTCGTTACTAAAAGGCGTTAACAATTACATTTATTGGTTAAATCTTGAGATGCTCATTACATACACGAATACATTAAAGAAAATTAATTCTACCGAATACATATTAAAATAATGAGGCCATGCTTTGATCGTTACCATCCCTCGTAATTATATGGGAATGAAAGGAAAACAATATTAAGATTTACAGTTAAATATAATCACTAGGAATTTGATTTAATATGCATGCATAGCATTAAAGGTAATAATTATATATGTCAAGTAATATATTTTGTATACTGTTATAGGAATAAATCAGTATTCTTTCCATTTGGTAATCAAATAAAATAGATTATAAACTTGTATTAATGACAGCAAAATAATTCATTAAACTTTTAATTATAGTGTTATGAAATGATTAAGTTATTGAGGCTAATAAAGATATCATTTCATTATATGCAACTTTGGTAAATTTTCTATTCATGCCGCAAAATTTTACATTGTATATATTTGATAAAGTGTTCCAATAAATATATTCTGTGTCTCCTCTGATAGAAGTTACTGATATCTCTAATATAAATAGATAACATTACTATAGTGAGGGAAAATATATGAAATTTAACATTAGAGTTCAATTAAGTTCACTGTTTTTTAATAGGAATTATACTTTACTGTTATTTCTCTCTAATTTATTAGCGTATTCAAACTTCTTCCTTATTAATTGATTGATAGCCCAAATTAACTAAATTAGAACAACAGTCTAAAAAAAAGCTGTGAAAATTTAGCTGATGTAATGAGGAGACTTTACATTTTAGACTGCTTTAACTCTCACGACTCTGAGACTGCTTTTACTCTACACCCAATGAGTGATTGTTTCTTTTTGTTAAATTTACTAAAAACATCTTTTTACAGGGTTACACTAAATACCGAATTATACCGAATTACACCGAATTATACCGAATTACACCGAATTATACCGAATTACACCGAATTATACCGAATTATACCGAATTACACTATACTCAATACCGAATTACACCGAATTATACCGAATTACACCGAATTATACCGAATTACACTATACTCAATACCGAATTATACCGAATTACACCGAATTATACCGAATTACACTGAATTATACCGAATTACACTATACTCAATACCGAATTATACCGAATTACACCGAATTATACCGAATTACACTATACTCAATACCGAATTACACCTGATTATACCGAATTACACTACACTGAGTACCGAATTACACCGAATTTTATCCTTGATCATTGGTCAGGATTTTTCGATATTAATTTAAAGTTATTACACTGCAATGATTATGGGCAGTTAGGCTTCACAGCATTATCAATATCAAAATGTATGGTTACTATCTATTAGTCCGACACTTTTGTAGTTTATTACTGATTTAACATCAAATTTATATGTCGTCCTGCCCGGTTATTAAACAACTAGCGGATACAAAAAAAAACTACATTAAATGATGAAATCGATTGAGAGACAGCTTTTAATAATATTATAATAAATTAGATAGGAATACATGTAACATTGGAAAAATGAAATTAAGGAAAATTACTGAATTGTTCATATAAGTTATGTATATATATTATATGTATATATGTAGTCTAGTACCTATACCTATTTAATTATAATTTTTATTTCAATCGAAAATATAACGAGAAATAATAATACAGAAATATGTAACTGTCAGACTGACTATTGGGGTGTCGAACTTTTGAGACGTCCCCAAAATGTATTTAGTCATACCATTTTAATTTCTATAGAATTTTATTTGAAAAATATAGCCCTTTCACTACGAATTAGACATATATGTTCCAGCATTTTAATATGTAACTTTTAATTGACAAAATTAAAAATACATGAAATATTTACACCAAAATGCTTCAATTGAGCTCTGTCAAGGGGCTCTATCCTGAAACTGTCTGTGGTGAATGGAAAATGAAGAGGGCCCGAACTGTTGTAATTAGGATTATGCATTAATTATGCATTGTCTTTTTTTTCATTTTTACCATGTTCATCATTTTGAAAAACTTACTACTTGCAGTTTTAGAGGATAACGCTAGAGTAATGCTCTTCAACTATACGAGGTTTTAGATTTTATGTTAGGTTTCATTTAGTATCACCTCTTCATTTTCCTCTTCCATCCGTGTGAGTGCAGCCACCAGTGCTTGTGTCCCGTTTCGTCACATTCCTTGGTAAGTGACTGCATTCACGGAGTAGCTCTTCTGAATCCATGAGCTTTGTCACCGACGGTGGTTGGTGACTTTGTTCATGGAGCCATTTTCCTTTCTGACTGCTTCCTCCAGTTCCTTGTATTTAATTTACTTTTGACGTCAACGATATGGTAGAAACAGACGTTTAACCCCTACTAAAATTTGCTAAACTTTATGAACCTATAATTAATATTGGTAAAAAATTAAAATTAATAAATATTTATACGTAATTATTAATAAATCGTAGTGAATTTAGTATCAATAAATTACATTTTTAAACTCTACACAACAATTTCACTTTTCAAAGTAAGGACCTCTTTTCTTGTACTTTTATATATATATTTTTTCTTTGTCTAACGCACCTGTTTCAGATTTTCAGCTCAAATATATCCCTTATCCTTATTTATAATAGTAGTATAGTGAATATTAATTTTCCAACCGATAGTAAATCTAAATTATTTGTTCCAATAAATCTTGTGTCAGCTGAAGACTTTGAGGTCAAAGGTCAAGATTAAGAGAGTGAATGCTATATTTTTCAATTAAAAAGTTAAATTCAAATAAATTTTGTACACATAAGAAGATTGCCTAGCTTATTTAAACGAATAACCTGTAATATTGTTAGATTTCGGGAGCGATCAGGTCAAAGGTTGAAGATCAAGGTCAAGGCCATTTGTAGCTCAAGAACTCGAAAAGTTTTCAACCAAATTGTCTGAAATTTGATGGGACGATTGGTCAATGTCCAGAAACCATCTGGTAGAATTTTGGAAGCGATCCGGTCAAAGGTCAAGGTCATTTATAACTCAATAACTCAAAAACTATTGAACCATATTGCATGAAACTTGGTGGGACGATTGGTCATTATCCAGTTACCAGTTTATTAGACTTTGGGAGAGAACGGGTCAGTGCGGCGTTGAAGGTATGTGCTCTAACGAGTGCACGTAATCTAGTTTAGCTTATTGTATCCAGTAGTTTGTTGAAATACACACTGCTTGTTTAATTACAAGGCAGGGGGGTTCGGAGGTGGCACGCCCTGGTCTCAACCCCCCCCCCCCCCCTGCTCATATACCTACACATATATTTTAATAACTCCTTTAAGAAAATTCATAAGGTTGAATAAATTAGGTTACTTTCCCTTGCTATAATGTCTAGTAATTAATATTATACCGTATCTTAAAATTAAGAAAACAAATTAGGGCTTTTAACCGGGGGGAAGGGGGCTTACTATTTAGTAGCTAACTAATACTGCATAACTTACCAAGGGTAGTTAGTTCGTTTCCCTATATAGAAGAGAGGGGCTTATATCTTGGGGAGGGGGGTTGTGTCGAAAGTACGGTCAAGAGCCCCCCCCCCTGTCACGAGCCTCCTCCCCTGATTTTTAATCCTTATTTACCTATATTATTTAATCCTTATTGACACTTTTGTAGTTCATTACTGATTAGACATAAAATATATGTATATAGGGGGGGCGTGCCGCCCCCCCCCAACCCCTCTGCCGGGTCATTAAACAATCATGAAGTATGCAGTACAACAAACAAGCGAATACAACAAACTACATATTATCAACTCTCAGTTATTTCTATCTAAGTAGTTCTTCATTTGTTTAACTAGGTGAATAAGGATTAAAAAAAACAGGGAGGGGGGCTCGTGACCGGGGGGGGGGGGGGACTTATGACCGGGGGGGGGGACTCATGACTGGGGGGCTCTTGACCGAGGGGCTCTTGACCGTACCCCCATTTAGTCACTGTCCAATCGCGGTGTAAGACGTCAGGTGTAATTCGGTATTCAATGGCATGTAATTCGGTATAATCTGGCGTAATTCGGTATTCAGTGGAATGTAATTCGGTATAGTCAGGCGAAATTCGGTATGATCAGGCATATTTCAGTATAATCAGGCGTAATTCGGTATAATCAGGTGTAATTCGGTATTCAGTAGAATGTAATTCGGTATAATCAGGCGTAATTCAGTATTGATTATTGTGTAATATAGTGTAATTCGGTATAATTAGGTGTAGTGCGGTGTAATTCGGTATTGAGTATAGTGTAATTCGGTATAATTCGGTGTAATTCGGTATAATTCGGTGTAATTCGGTATAATTCGGTATTGAGTATAGTGTAATTCGGTATAATTCGGTGTAATTCGGTATTGAGTATAGTGTAATTCGGTATAATTCGTTATTGAGTATAATGTAATTCGGTATAATTCGGTATTGAGTATAGTGTAATTCGGTATAATTCAGTGTATTTCGGTATAATTCGGTGTAATTCGGTATTGAGTATAGTGTAATTCGGTATAATTCGGTGTAATTCGGTATAATTCGGTGTAATTCGGTATTGAGTATAGTGTAATTCGGTATAATTCGGTATAATTCGGTGTAATTCGGTGTAATTCGGTATAATTCGGTGTAATTCGGTATAATTCGGTATTTAGTGTAACCGCTTTTTACATAGGGTTGTGAAAATTTGCAATTGGCGCAAAACGGAAAGCAGGAAAAAACATTTTGTTTTCAAAATCTGAAGCTGCAAAGATTCACTTTTCAATTCGGTTCCATTTTGGTGCAGGACATATTAATGTGATGAGATTAGCACCTCGGTACAGTCGATGCAATTCCTTTAAGAGTAACTCCTTATTTACCCCAGCCCCTTTCACTCCAGTTCTACAGCTTTGAAATATTTCATTCTATTCGTCCATTTGATCTTTTGAATATGTCCTACAAAACACCTCGGACTTAAGGCAACAACATCTTTTCAGACCTACTGCTGAAAGTGCAGAATTAAATTCTCTCTCAAATGCAATGCTGACTGAAATTCAGAAAAGATCTACAGTTCGGTGTGGCCATACTTAAGGGGAAAAGATCTACAGTTCGGTGTGACCATACTTACGGGGAAAAGATCTACAGTTCGGTGTGGCCATACTTACGGGGAAAAGATCTACAGTTCGGTGTGGCCATACTTACGGGGAAAAGATCTACAGTTCGGTGTGGCCATACTTACGGGGAAAAGATCTACAGTTCGGTGTGGCCATACTTACGGGGAAAAGATCTACAGTTCGGTGTGGCCATACTTACGGGGAAAAGATCTACAGTTCGGTGTGGCCATACTTACGGGGAAAAGATCTACAGTTCGGTGTGGCCATACTTACGGGGAAAAGATCTACAGTTCGGTGTGGCCATATACTTACGGGGAAAAGATCTACAGTTCGGTGTGGCTATATACTTACGTGGAAAAGATATACAGTTCCGTGTGGCCATATTCTTACGAGGAGAAGATCTACAGTTCGGTGTGGTCATACTTACGGGGAAAAGATCTACAGTTCGGTGTGGTTATATACTTACGGGGAAAAGATCTACAGTACAGTGTAGCCATATACTTACGAGGAGAAGATCTACAGTTCCGTGTGACCACACTTACGGGGAAAAGATCTACAGTTCCGTGTGGCCATACTTACGGGGAAACGATCTACAGTTCCGTGTGGCCATATACTTACGGGGAAAAGATCTACAGTTCGGTGTGGCTATATACTTACGGGGAAAAGATCTACAGTACAGTGTAGCCATATACTTACGAGGAGAAGATCTACAGTTCAGTGTGGCAATACTTACGTGGAAAAGATCTACAGTTCGGTGTGGCTATATACTTACGGGGAAAAGATCTACAGTTCAGTGTGGCCATATACTTACAGGGAAAAGATCTACAGTTCGGTGTGGCTATATACTTACGGGGAAAAGATCTACAGTACAGTGTAGCCATATACTTACGAGGAGAAGATCTACAGTTCAGTGTGGCAATACTTACGGGGAAAAGATCTACAGTTCGGTGTGGCTATATACTTACGGGGAAAAGATCTACAGTACAGTGTGGCCATACTTACGGGGAAAAGATCTACAGTTCGGTGTGGCTATATACTTACGGGGGAAAGATCTACAGTTCAGTGTAGCCATATACTCACGGGGAAAAGATCTACAGTTCAGTGTGGCAATACTTACGGTGAAAAGATCTACAGTTCCGTGTGGCCATACTTAAGGGGAAAAGATCTACAGTTCCATTCGGCCATACTTACGGGGAAAAGATCTACAGTCCAGTGTAGCCATATACTTACGAGGAGAAGATCTACAGTTCAGTGTGGCAATACTTACGGGGAAAAGATCTACAGTTCGGTGTGGCCATACTTACAGGGAAAAGATCTACAGTTCGGTGTGGCTATATACTTACGGGGAAAAGATCTACAGTTCAGTGTAGCCCTATACTCACGGGGAAAAGATCTACAGTTCAGTGTGGCAATACTTACGGTGAAAAGATCTACAGTTCCGTGTGGCCATACTTACGGGGAAAAGATCTACAGTTCTGTGTGGCCATACTTACGGGGAAAAGATCTACAGTTCCGTGTGGCCATACTTAAGGGGAAAAGATCTACAGTTCCATTCGGCCATACTTACGGGGAAAAGATCTACAGTACAGTGTAGCCATATACTTACGAGGAGAAGATCTACAGTTCAGTGTGGCAATACTTACGGGGAAAAGATCTACAGTTCGGTGTGGCTATATACTTACGGGGAAAAGATCTACAGTACAGTGTGGCCATACTTACGGGGAAAAGATCTACAGTTCGGTGTGGCTATATACTTACGGGGAAAAGATCTACAGTTCAGTGTAGCCATATACTCACGGGGAAAAGATCTACAGTTCAGTGTGGCAATACTTACGGTGAAAAGATCTACAGTTCCGTGTGGCCATACTTACGGGGAAAAGATCTACAGTTCCGTGTGGCCATACTTACGGGGAAAAGATCTACAGTTCCGTGTGGCCATACTTACGGGGAAAAGATCTACAGTACAGTGTGGCCATACTTACGGGGAAAAGATCTACAGTTCCGTGTGGCCATACCTACGGGGAAAAGATCTACAGTTCCGTGTGGCCATACTTACGGGGAAAAGATCTACAGTTCCATTTGGTCATACTTAAGGGGAAAAGATCTACAGTTCCATTCGGCATTCGGCCATACTTACGGGGAAAAGATCTACAGTTTGGTGTGGCCATACTTACGGAGAAAAAATCTACAGTTCCATTTGGTCATACTTAAGGGGAAAAGATCTACAGTTCCATTCGGCCATACTTCCGGGAAAAGATCTACAGTTCGGTGTGGCCATATACTTACGGGGAAAAGATCTACAGTTCCGTGTGGCCATACTTAAGGGGAAAAGATCTACAGTTCCATTCGGCCATACCTACGGGGAAAAGATCTACAGTTTGGTGTGGCCATACTTACGGAGAAAAGATCTACAGTTCCATTTGGTCATACCTAAGGGGAAAAGATCTACAGTTCCATTCGGCCATACTTACGGAGAAAAGATCTACAGTTCGGTGTGGCCATATACTTACGGGGAAAAGATCTACAGTTCCATGTGGCCATACTTAAGGGGAAAAGATCTACAGTTCCATTTGGTCATACTTAAGGGGAAAAGATCTACAGTTCCATTCAGCCATACTTACGGGGAAAAGATATACAGTTCCGTGTGGCCATACTTTCGAGGAAAAGATCTACAGTTCCGTGTGGCCATACTTACGAGGAAAAAATCTAACAACTCTGCTAATATATTAGTAAGAATTTCAATTTCTTTACCTTCATTGCTTATAAAAGTTAATGTTGTATTAATTAGGTCGACTTTTCTATATCTATTTCATGTTTTGAATCAAGTATAATTACATAAATAAAAGCAAAGATTTATCAGAGTTAATTATTCTATATCGATTCAAAAGATTGTCTTATATATGATATCTATATCCTTTATACATATTTGTTATTTACTATATTCATACTGAAATTATGAAGTTTGAATTTGAGTGTAATGGTGAGGTCGTACCTCTATCTAGTTGGTTGTACGTAACTTTATTACTAGGTTCACTAGTGACTACTTTGGTGAAAGGTGTGTCGCTAGTTGTGTGTCGCTAGTTGTGTGTCGCTAGTTGTGTGTCGCTAGTTGTGTGTCGCTAGTTATGTGTCGCTAGTTGTGTGTCAGCGTGAAAAATCTGGCAAATGTTGTGTGTTGTTGTAACATATTGTATAAGACCATTTCCACACACAAATATAAGTGTGTCATGAAAGGGTGGCAGTGATGACACACTTGATCGCGCCTCCGTGAAAAGAATAATTCTGATTTTTAGTTTTTGTTAATTGTCGCCAAGAGCTACAATTACAGTGTGTCTGACTGACACACATTTTACTACTGCATGTGTCATTTTGTGATATCTATGAATGCATATTTGAAAAAAAAAAATTAGATTATAAGAGGGTATCGGAAATAAAAGATATGAAATTTATGCGTTCGTTTTTTAGTCTGAAATTGTTAATAATAAATTCCTATCAGTGTATTATATTGCTCTTTTATTCAAAAATTCACCTTCCACGATATTATAATACAATCATCTTTTCGTATATTTTAATCTTGTAAGTTTGTAACCGGTTGTAAATTACACAGGATGAGTTAGATAGTAATTGATTGGTTAGGCACATAACAGCAATTGGAATTCACAGCATATGTTTACTTCTCCCTAGTACCAAGTTCAATTTCACATTTCGACAATTGGTGGACTGGGAAGATTGTTATTAAGGCTATGGAGATTGAGCCTCAGGAGAAAATACTCGTAACCAACCTTTAGAATTTTGTGCGAAAACATTTCTCGCGCTCGTGTTTTGATTAGCGGTGACTTCTCAAAAGACCAAAGAAGAGGAGACAAAATGTATTTCCTGAAATATTTAGACCATAAACTCCCTCTCCTGACGTTATTCGTTAAAGGAGAAGATGCAGAGAACTTCAAACTACACAATTTGTACTATAATTTACCAACAGTTTAAAATAAGAGGATGGGAGTAAATAAATTAACATCGACAGTTCGAATGAAAGAAATAAGCGAGTATTTTTCGGTCTGATTTTTCATCGGAGCAAAATATTTTGTAAATATCGGCATGTGATACAAGCTACGATATATCGTAACTAGTTTTATTATTTATCTATGCCTTTAGCTATCGAACGAAGTAGTCACTCCAATGCACATGCAATATATTAAGAAATTAATATTAAAGAACGTACAACTGATGATAAGATACATTGATGTATTGTGATAGTCATACGAGATAAGAAGAGTAATTTTCCAATCCCTTTTTTTAGGCAATAAGTAATAAGAGCCTATATCCTAATATGCTAGCATTGCTCTCTGATTAATATAATGACAATAAAGGATATAGCCAATAGCTACCACTAACTATATAGCTTGGCTAGCACAGGAATATACTTTGCTGGTTATAGAGACACGAAAAAAAACACTCTAATTTGAAATGAACAGTCAGGCATTTAGTGTTTTGAATTATGGTTATCTTTTACTGCACCACAATCACTGCATCCATTACCCTCAAATCATAATTAATACCTGCTCAAACTTACAGTATAAGTAAAAAAAGCGGATACGAAATTAAAAATCGTAATAACTTCAAGAATACTATCGTTTGTATCAATATTTCCAATGGTTTATTTAAGCAGAGGGTGGTGAAATTGCTCTTGTGCGAGATATGTAATTGTTAAAAGATACAAAATGTTTTCATCATCCAGAATTTGCTTAGTTATTATAAACAAGCCATTGCCTATTATGGAGATCTAAAATATAACATTGTTTACAAAAAATAATCTTTATGCCCCATTCTTCAAAACACATTTTTGGGCCCCTTTTCCTACTGCTTTCATTGATCTTTTGATGACATCAAAATTGGCTTTCAAGAATTAATTTGTCAGAGTTAACATCAATTGATTCAGATTAGCAGGTAAGGCAGATTCTACATAATTTTATAAATAAGTGAAGTAACCTCACAATAAATAATCGGATGCAGTTAAATATGGGCTGTTTGGCAATGGTAAGACCCTTGACAATTATTATTCGATGCTCAAAAAATTCCCCAAGTCGCTCTTTGCCCAGTGTCCCGAGTTCTGAGGTATCATCCTGTATCACCAAATTCAATTCAGAGATTCTCCATAAATAAATTGAGAAGGTTTGAAAAAGGTTTGCGCAAGAGCAATTTCACCACCATCTATTTAAGACCACCCTGTATGAACACTATTAGGAATATGAAAAAGAAACGTAAATGTGGTTATACAACGTATGGGTCACAAATATGTTTCCGCTTTTTCAAATACTTGTAAATCGTTAAACAATGATCGAAAAACCTGTATCTTTGTCGCTTTCTATCCGCCTCTTATTTTACTATTTGCAGGTAAAATCATTTTTTGAACTGATGGAAATAGCTTAAGAACAGCTAAGCAAAGAGTGAGGGTGATTATTTTCGTCATTGTGCGGAGGTTATTCTTAGAGCTAACTCAGTGATTTTACTTACTAAAAGGCAGTGAATAAAAGGAAAAAAATTATTATGGTAGACATTATAATACAAGGTGCTTACACTTCTTCCTTAGAAACTATTTGGAAATTAAACAACTTCAGTGACATTTTGATCTCATTGAAGGTTTCACTCTGAATATTCGTTCTTCGCTTGTTCATTGCATGGTTAAGGCCCGCTTCATTCACACTTACATTTTCGACAGCGCGGAAAAAAGCTCTTCTTAAAATGTGTTTTACACTTGCGTTTTTTTTATCGATGATGGAAAAATCACATTACATTTTTACTTCAGCGATAAAAAACGCAAGTTAGAACACATTTTAAGAAGAGCTTTTTCCGCGCTGTTGAAAATGCAAGTGTAAAGCGGGCCTTAACCATGCAATGAACAAGCGAAGAACGAATATTCAGAGTGAAAACTTCAATGAGATCAAAATGTCACTGAAGTTGTTCAATTTCCAAATAATTTCTAAGGAAGAAGTGTAAGCACTTTGTATTATAATGTCTAATATTATATTTCTTTCCTTTTATTCACTGCCTTTTAGTAAGTAAAATCACAGAGTTAGCTCTAAGAATAACCTCCGCACAATGACAAAAATAATCACCCTCACTCTTTGCTTACCTGTTCTTAAGCTATTTCCATCAGTTCAAAATTGTTTTTACCTGCAAATAGTAAAATAAGAGGCGGATAGAAAGAGACAAAAATACAGTTTTTTCGATCATTGGTTAACGATTTACAAGTATTTCAAAAAGCGGAAACATTTTTGTGGCCCATACTGTATGTGGTAAAAAAAAAGGTGCATTATCTAAAGAAAACTGCACGAAGATACGATGATTCTTATTAAAGTTATGGCAATTTTGATTTCATTCCCGTTTTTTGACTCGTACAGTACAGTATATCCAAATACCAAGAGATAAATATCCAAAACCATAAGCTAGATATAAATAACTAAATCTAATACCTAGAGATAAATAACTAAAATTTATACCTAGAGATAACTATCCAAAACTATAACCTAGAGATAAATAACTAAAATTTATACCTAGAGATAACTATCCAAAACTATAACCTAGATATAAATAACTAAATCTAATACCTAGAGATAAATAACTAAAATTTATACCTAGATATAAATATCCAAAACTATAACCTAGATATAAATAACTAAAACTAATACCTAGAGATACATAAATAAAACTATCACCTAGAGATACATATCTAAAATTCATTCATAATTATACATCAAGCAATACTTTAATAGTTAGTATTGTGTATATATATTTGAAATCCGATTAGTTATTGCTTATTTCGAAAATATTCAGATATTTTTTAAACGTCCATGAAGATTCAAATCAACTATATGCAAATAATGTAAACAGCAGCATCTATTTAGAGAGTAGGGAAGGTGATATTGTGATAAGCAAAGGATGATCTCACAAACTTATGTTAAATATAATAAACAAAAAAACTGTTATTTTCAAAAATAAAGTAATTTTAACAGAGATATTTCATATCATTACTTAAATAATGTTCATCTATCATATAATGTAAAACTACTCCAAATGAAATTTGACACAACTCCACTGTGGCATAAGTAATATTAATTTTGTGGATTTAGATTTGAAGTAATATAGGTTTAAATGGTAATAATAGATTTTATATAATATATTTGATGAGTAACAGGTTTAAAGAGGAGAAGGGATGATGCAATGCACATTAAAATTATTGTTCTAACTCGTTGTGTATGTCCGTTAATCGGAGGTACGGGAAACTTACGGCCACAACATTTACTATACCTTGAGTATAGTAAATTTCTTGAGAAAATCCATGATAGAATTTGAACAGCCAGACAAATGGTGATGAAGCTGCTTGAGTAAACAGATTATTGGAGATAGAGTGATCGTGGTGACTAATTCCCATAAGACTGGGAGGGGATGGAGACCTCCTAATTGCAGGAGTAATTACCTACCTCTGTGTCTCTTCTAATCCTCAGAAAGAGAGACAATGGGAACAGTGGCAACTTACCTTGTGACCTGGTCCTACCTCAGTCAGGGCAAGACAATCTCATAGCACGAACACAGAGGAGTAATTTAGAGTCACTGTGTAACTTTGGCGGTTTACATCCAGAAGAAACTTTCAGTTTCCAAGTTTGATCTTATGAGTATAATTGCCCAATCACTGGCGACAAATTGTGAAGAAATACTGCACATTATAAATGATACTATAAGAGCTTTTTGATATTTAAATTGAAACTCTAGATGCAATTATTTAGAAGTTCTTGCAATTAATGATCAAATTGGATGATAAAGCTGCTTGATGCTCAAAATTGGGATGTGGTCTGTAATAATAACATCGGCATTAAATAGGTAGGGCACAAATTATTTTGGAAACAGAAAATTAGAACCCGTATTATTATGTTCTAAATGACACATGTAAATTTTCATCAGCATCACAGAATAAATATATAGCAATATAGTAATTATTGCCAATGAAATTCTGATTGAGAGTAGGTATACATATAATGATGCCTAATACTCTGAGTAAGCCGTATTGTCTTTCGCCAGTTATTATAGATGTAATCAATTAGCCGAGACTCCTTTGATCGGATAATGTTCTGCTGCCTAACCAGACTCTAATCTTACCAACCACTTAGGCATGAATGAGAGGCAGTGAGTGTAAGAGAGGTAAAGCAGTGAGTGTAAGAGAGGCAAAGCAGTGAGTGTAAGAGAGGCAAAGCAGTGAGTGAAAGAGAGGCAAAGCAGTGAGTGTAAGAGAGGCAAAGCAGTGAGTGTAAGAGAGGCAAAGCAGTGAGTGAAAGAGAGGCAAAGCAGTGAGTGTAAGAGAGGTAAAGCAGTGAGTGTAAGAGAGGCAAAGCAGTGAGTGAAAGAGAGGCAAAGCAGTGAGTGTAAGAGAGGTAAAGCAGTGAGTGTAAGAGAGGTAAAGCAGTGAGTGTAAGAGAGGCAAAGCAGTGAGTGTAAGAGAGGCAAAGCAGTGAGTGAAAGAGAGGCAAAGCAGTGAGTGAAAGAGAGGCAAAGCAGTATGTGAAAGAGAGGCAAAGCAGTGAGTGTAAGAGAGGCAAAGCAGTGAGTGTAAGAGAGGCAAAGCAGTGAGTGTAAGAGAGGTAAAGCAGTGAGTGTAAGAGAGGCAAAGCAGTGAGTGTAAGAGAGGCAAAGCAGTGAGTGAAAGAGAGGCAAAGCAGTGAGTGAAAGAGAGGCAACGCAGTATGTGAAAGAGAGGCAAAGCAGTGAGTGTAAGAGAGGCAAAGCAGTGAGTGTAAGAGAGGCAAAGCAGTGAGTGTAAGAGAGGCAAGGGAAATTAGACAGGTTGTGAGTGTTTTCTATTTGTGGTGCCAAAAGGAGACAAAGAATTTTTCGAAACTGTTAGTGCTCCTCTTCCTTCAAATGCCACCGTGAAAGTTCAATTTGTTAGGATACCATTTCATGAACCTGTATTGACTTCATGAGATGATATTAGTTTTTAAAAAATGCGTAGGCGAAAGAAATGTTCCCTAGATCAGATTATAGAGTAGCATATCTTCAAAATGGTAAGGTTATAACAAGGGCTAAAAACTAAAATGTTAACTGACTTTTTGATATCTATCAAAATAAGATGATAATACCTATGAATAATCTTATAAAATGACACAATCAGAGTTGTGAGTAACTGAGGTGAGTGAAACATGTGAAGAGAAACATGGAAGTATATCAAAGTTTCATTGAGAGAAGTATCCCTCCCTACAGATTGTGTTCAATATACCTTTGTATTGAAAGTGACGAGTATGTATGTACTGCATGTCCCCTCTGAACAAACCACCCTATCTACTAACTTCAAAGACCATTCACAAAACAACGAATGGAAAATAATTCCGAAGGTGTTGAAGTACAGTCTCTCGCAGAATTGCCCTCCCCTTTGCTATGTTATTTCTACGGGGAATATGTCAGGACACTCCTGAAAGTCACCACCTTTCATCAAATAATGAAAGTTAGCAACATATTCTAAGCGAACAAAATGTTCTCGGTCTTCTCTCCATTGTTTTGACGAAAACAAAAAGTGTAAATTGTTTGTGACTCCATATTTTGAATCAATTTAGCGTGCTTCCAAAACATCTTCCGTTTGTTTGAAGTCACTAGATTTCAATTCTGAGGGAAATATTTTTGTAGGAAAGGGAAGGTTTCTAGAGGAATTACATAACGACTTTTAACTCTCAAATAATGTTTGTAGCATTAAATCTTGAAGCATTTGCAAGGATCTAATGCGTGATTTAGTGAATAATGTAGTAGTTAGAGTCATGGAAAGTGCGAGTGCCTTTGCCTGGGGTGGAATTGGTGAAGTGAAAGACTGTCAGGTGACAGACACTGCGAGAAATGGGGTGACAAACGCTAGTGATGAGGGGACAAGAGATGGACAGCTGAGAGTGAGGGGGGAGAGTGAGGGACGAGAGTGAGGGGGGAGTGAGTGAGGGGAGAGAGTGAGAGAGGAGAGTAAGGGGAGAGTGAGAGAGGAGAGTGAGGGGAAAGTGAGGGGAGATAGTAAGTGTGGAGGTTTTTTTTCATATCACGAGTTATTTCAGTAAATAATTTCTATGTTCATTTCATTATATTTCCAATCATTTAAAACTCATTAACAGAATAACAAATAATTTGCCATTAAATTAGAACTTTGAATGTCATGGAGTAGTCTAACAGAAATACTCTAAGAGCAATATTAATAATGAACAGATGAACTGCTACTATGTGTTGGTAGAGACACTGTCTCTTAGAGATATCTCTTATCTAAACACAGTCTCTCAGAGATATCTCTTATCTAAACACAGTCTCTCAGAGATATCTCTTATCTAAACACAGTCTCTCAGAGATATCTCTTATCTAAACACTGTCTCTCAGAGATATCTCTTATCTTAGCACACTGTCTCTCAGAGATATCTCTTATCTTAGCACACTGTCTCTCAGAGATATCTCTTATCTAAACACTGTCTCTCAGAGATATCTCTTATCTTAGCACACTGTCTCTCAGAGATATCTCTTATCTTAGCACACTGTCTCTCAGAGATATCTCTTATCTCTTAGCACACTGTCTCTCAGAGATATCTCTTATCCTAGCACACTGTCTCTCAGAGATATCTCTTATCTAAACACTGTCTCTCAGAGATATCTCTTATCTTAGCACACTGTCTCTCAGAGATATCTCTTATCTAAACACTGTCTCTCAGAGATATCTCTTATCTTAGCACACTGTCTCTCAGAGATATCTCTTATCTTAGCACACTGTCTCTCAGAGATATCTCTTATCTCTTAGCTCCACTTCAGCAGAGTTCAAAAATGGCATACATTATTTCCATTAATTTCTCGAGCAGAATTTGTCATTTCCTACGACCGGATCAGGGTTTCTCGACTCAATTTCCCAATCAATTTTCAAATCCACCACCTACCCCCTCCACCCCTCCACCCCTCCATCTACCCTTATTTAGCCTCACTGCAATGCCTCTCTGACACAGTGACCTGAACCAGTCTAGGAAATATCGTCCTAGGACATTTCGTCTAACGGACATTTCGTCTAATGGACATTTCGTCTAACGGACATTTTCCTCTAACGGACATTTCATCCACGAATTTCTTTATGTTGAATTTTAAAGTGTACATGGAATACATTTCATATTATGTTTCACTATTACATTAATGGGCAGATGTAAATAAATAATAATATTATAGAGATTAAAATCGAAACATTTCATAATTATAAACTCATAAAAATGTTTTATTTATTGATCATAATTAACAAATTAGATATGCTAAACAGGTTAATTGTATCTTGAAGTTTTTCTTCTCATATAATATTTTGCATTGAATAATGAGTTATATGTATATAAACTATGGAACTAAGTAACAGGGTAGGTAAAAACAAGAAAAAATGTGTGGTTTTGCAGCATCTGCTTCATGTATCAAACACGAAGGTGTATCAAACACGAAGGTGTATCAAACACGAAGGTGTATCAAACACGAAGGTGTATCAAACACGAAGGTGTATCAAACACGAAGGTGTATCAAACACGAAGGTGTATCAAACACGAAGGTGTATCAAACACGAAGGTGTATCAAACACGAAGGTGTATCAAACACGAAGGTGTATCAAACACGAAGGTGTATCAAACACGAAGGTGTATCAAACACGAAGGTCTATCAAACACGAAGGTGTATCAAACACGAAGCTCTATCAAACACGAAGGTCTATCAAACACGAAGGTGTATCAAACACGAAGGTCTATCAAACACGAAGGTGTATCAGACACGAAGGTGTATCAAACACGAGCTGTACAAAATCACAACTCAATTCAATAACAATTGATAATAAAAACGGGGTATTTTCAAGTTACTATATGATTGTTACTCCTGAAATTTCCTTTTCTGTGAGTTAGAAGAGGTTAGATTGTGCAGATGTTCCACTAATTGCCTATTCACTTTACAGTATACAGTCTTGAAGAGTTTGTAGCCAGAATCAGTTGATGCTCTTTTTTCTCACTCAGTATGTGTGAGTAATTTGTTATATATTCTAATTTATATAATTATTACATGAATGAAAATTAATTTTTTGTAATTTTGAACAAACAGTAATTGACAAACTGCAGCTCCAAGATATTGGTTAGTTCTACTTTTTTGGACACGTACGAAAGAAAAGAAATTAATTACAATAGAGTTGAATAATAATTATAGGCAATCTAATTAAATAATGATATAGTGAAATAAAAATAGGCAATAAACAATTTATAATTACCATCTAAAGAGGGTGTTTTCTACTTTTTTATTGCAGAATATATATAAATAATATGTAATATGAAATATATACATGCATTAAATGCAATGAGAAATAAAGCATTTCGTGGAGAATTATCCTTGGATGAAATGTCCGTTAGACGAAATGTCCGTTAGACGAAATGTCCGTTAGACGAAATGTCCGTTAGACGAAATGTCCGTTAGACGAAATGTCCGTTAGACGAAATGTCCGTTAGACGAAATGTCCGTTAGATGAAATGTCCGTTAGACGAAATGTCCGTTAGATGAAATGTCCGTATACGGACATGCACAGTGCGCACTTCTTCATCTACCTCTCTTATCTCTCTTCAGTCTCTTATCTCTCTGCAGTCTCTTATCTCTCTGCAGTCTCTTATCTCTCTGTAGTCTCTTATCTCTCTGCAGTCTCTTATCTCTCTGCAGTCTCTTATCTCTCTTCAGTCTCTTATCTCTCTGCAGTCTCTTATCTCTCTGCAGTCTCTTATCTCTCTGTAGTCTCTTATCTCTCTGCAGTCTCTTATCTCTCTGCAGTCTCTTATCTCTATTCAGTCTCTTATCTCTCTGCAGTCTCTTATCTCTCTGTAGTCTCTTATCTCTCTGCAGTCTCTTATCTCTCTGCAGTCTCTTATCTCTCTGCAGTCTCTTATCTCTCTGCAGTCTCTTATCTCTCTTCAGTCTCTTATCTCTCTGCAGTCTCTTATCTCTCTGCAGTCTCTTATCTCTCTTCAGTCTCTTATCTCTCTGCAGTCTCTTATCTCTCTGCAGTCTCTTATCTCTCTGCAGTCTCTTATCTCTCTGCAGTCTCTTATCTCTCTGCAGTTTCTTATCTCTCTGCAGTCTCTTATCTCTCTGTAGTCTCTTATCTCTCTGTAGTCTCTTATCTCTCTGCAGTCTCTCTTCTCTCTGAAGTCTCTTATCTCTCTGCAGTCTCTTATCTCTCTGCAGTCTCTTATCTCTCGGCAGTCTCTTATCTCTCTGCAGTCTCTTATCTCTCTGCAGTGTCTTATCTCTCTGCAGTCTCTTATCTCTCTTATCAGTTCATTTAATACCATTAACTAATATTTCCCATCGTTTTTTATAACAATTTAAACATTAGTCACAACTAAGTCATTTACAGCGACTCAAGAACTATTATCATAGAATAATATTTTACCATATTAATGTAATATAGACAACAAATAATGCCAATGGGTTAATTAATTGGTAATTAATTAAGCGTAACACAATATATTTTACGGCTAAGAATGTGGTATATAATATAACTTAAATACCACTTTCTTGTTGCTCTCTTTTTATTGCAATAAAAGAAACTGAACAAACAACAACTGTTAAGTCCTTTGTAATAAAGTAGAAGAGGTAGAGAGAAGTGGTGTGGATTAAGAGAGAGAAGTGGTGTGGATTGACAGAAGTGGTGTGGATTAAGAGAGAGAAGTGGTGTGGATTAAGAGAGAGAAGTGGTGTGGATTGACAGAAGTGGTGTGGATTAAGAGAGAGAAGTGGTGTGGATTAAGAGAGAGAAGTGGTGTGGATTAAGAGAGAGAAGTGGTGTGGATTAAGAGAGAGAAGTGGTGTGGATTGACAGAAGTGGTGTGGATTGAGAGAGAGAAGTGGTGTGGATTGACAGAAGTGGTGTGGATTGACAGAAGTGGTGTGGATTAAGAGAGAGAAGTGGTGAGGATTAAGAGAGAGAAGTGGTGTGGATTGACAGAAGTGGTGTGGATTAAGAGAGAGAAGTGGTGTGGATTGACAGAAGTGGTGTGGATTAAGAGAGAGAAGTGGTGTGGATTGACAGAAGTGGTGTGGATTAAGAGAGAGAAGTGGTGAGGATTAAGAGAGAGAAGTGGTGTGGATTGACAGAAGTGGTGTGGATTGAGAGAGAGAAGTGGTGAGGATTAAGAGAGAGAAGTGGTGTGGATTAGCAGAAGTGGTGTGGATTGAGAGAGAGAAGTGGTGAGGATTAAGAGAGAGAAGTGGTGAGGATTAAGAGAGAGAAGTGGTGAGGATTGACAGAAGTGGTGGGCCGACAATTGGCCCCAAGACAATTGAGCCCATAAAAATTGTGACAACGGACACGATAAAGAAGTGTCCGTTTATTACAGTAGCAATGGTCTTCAATTATCAAGTTAAGGGGACAGTACCAGGCATTTTCTGTTTTTTTCCCAAATATTTTCTCTTCACTAAAGTGTTCCTAGTGTTCTAACACTCAGGTACACACAGAGAACGGTTTTGTTAAATTTACAAAACGTATTTTGTCGATAACATTTGGTTATGGTAATTGGAAAAATTTGTTATATTAACCATCAATTGAGTTAAATCAGCAATAAAATATTGTTCAAAGATTTCTTCACTACAACAAAATATATTTTTAAGTTAACTGTACAATTTTTTGTAATGGAATATTGTTAAGGTTACTAAAAAATATTTGTTCATATTAACTTTAATATTGCTATGATAACAATATAATATTGTTAAATGTTTTTTTATTTATAACAAAATGTTTTTGTAGTAGTAACTGAAAAATTTAGTTAAAATATAACAATGTTGTTTAACAAAATACCTTTGTCTTTATAAATATTAATTTTGCTACAATAATATTATATTTTTGTTGATATATTTTTTACTATTAACAATATTATATTATCAATAATAATAATTATCTGCCATTTCTTTTTGTTATTAGGCTATATATAAATTTTAAGTTATCACAATATGTATTCATTGTTCGTATAGAATTAATCTATATATAAATTTATACGTGTTTCTTGAGTGCTATTTTTATAGATATTCCCACGTATGTCCCAAGCGTGATGTCCCTCGTCTGGTTTACGCGGGAAAAAGTTATGCATTGAGTCTTGGGGCAAATCTTAATGGTAAAAATATTGATACATATTACAGCAAGTTCATTCTCAAGCCTTATTTACGTATCATAACTACGTAAGTAATGATACACACTATGTACGTATCTATGTAGGTATTGATTAATAAAACCTAGTTAGAAACTAGGTAGGTAGGTGGGAATTGATAAATATTAATAGATAGCTATTTTATAAATATTCAATTTAAATTTTCTATTGCTTGTCATTTAAAAAAAGAAAAGATACGGTATCAATAGAATATTAAATAATATTTATCTATGATTTCTTTAAATGGCTTGCATGTTTTCATATTGGTTATAGTTCATTCCAATCCTTCTGGAACCATGTCCAGGATGGCTGAGAGGTTAGAGCCGTAGACGGAGATTGGAGATCGTCGGTTCGGGTCCAGAATGTACTACTTCATTTCTATGTTCATTTATTCCCATTTAATTTGTGTATAACAACATGTAACATTAAACTAATTGATATACAGCCAAATTTACATATACACTATATGCAATAAAACAAGAAATACTATTTAAAACAGCATAATCTATTTTATCAGTTAAAATAACTAGATGATTTTGTTGCTACAAAAAATTATTTGTGTTGCATTAAATAAACGTTTTGTTGACATAACAAAATACATTTTTTGAAGCAACAGTATTGTAATGTTACTATAACTAATAAGCTCTAGTTACTGTTACCTTAAAAATTATAGTGTAACTATAACAAAAAAACCTTAACAAATAAATATATTTACTGTAACAAAATTATTTTGATAGCTCATAGCTGACTAACTTATTTTGTTGATACAACCAAAAACCTACTTTTTTTGTTGTATCAACAAAACCGTTCTCTGTGTGTAGGTAAAATATCACATCGCTAACTAACTCCCGAGACAGTGGAGGACGGTTTGAAGAGAGGGGTTAGGGAGTAAAAATCGATAAACTAGTTGATTTTGGTTATTTGTTCTTGTTCTTGTGTTGAACTATATCACAGTGAATCAGGTGGCGCCTGATGACACCCCCACCTTCGAGTGGACAAAACCGGGCTTGCCTGGCCTGAGGGGATTTAGTGGCAAAAAAAAATCATTTATTTGTATTTATATTTTTTTGTCATTTTTCATTACTATTGTTCTCCTGAATAATTGCAAATGTTTTATATTTCGTATTCATTTTTAATATTTTTCAAAATGTTTGGAAGTTACGGCATTGCGGTTTTTTGCATTCGATGATCCTATGAATTCTCTACAATATGCAATAAATATATTTGTCATTTTGAACTTCAATTTTTGAGAATACATTTGTAAAAAAAAAATTTTTGGAAAAAGTGAAATTTTCGAAATTTCGAAAATTTTCGATAAATAAATTCTAAATTCTAAAATCAAAATTTCGTTTTCTTTATTTTAGAGCATTCATAGAAGCATCGAAAGCAAGAAACCGCTGTACCCTAACTTCAAAACTTTGGGAGTAATACGTTTTTTTTCAAATTGGTTCAAAATTCGGTGTTACTCGTGTTACTCGTTCGAAACTCGTCAAATCAAAAAAAATTCATAAACAAAAACAAATCTAAATTCAATTTTATATATGTGACCAAAGTTTCACAATCGTAGCTTCAATAATAAACAAATTTTTACAAACCTGGGACTGTCCCCTTACTACAGTTGACTCTGATTAAAAGCGGACCTGGACAAATCCCGCAGTATTTGGATTTTGGATTTGTATATAAAAGCAATGCAAACAATATATATAATATCTAACTTCAACTTAAGGATCAACCACCATACGAAACATTTTCTTATTATGCATAGTAGAATTTTGAAATTTACTATCATGCAATACATTGATTGACTATTTATATGATAAGAAAAACTTGATTTTAGATTGTTTAGTGCAAGAAATGTGTGTCCTTTGTAAATTTTTGACTTACAGTAATGCATTGTGGGTATCATTGGATGCGGAAAGACTTGGTCAACGAAAGTCAACATTTTGTTGCAAAATTCAAACTCTGGATACTAAGAGATATTTTTTCCAACAAACTTTTTTTCCAAAAAAAATTCGTACTTGTGACGTCATAACTTCTAATTGAAAACTAATTATGAAGAAAGTTTTAAGTTCTTTTTTTGCCCAAGTCTTTCTTCATCCGACGGTACGCCTAGCATCACTTTAGAATCTAGACCAAAAATTGACGGAGAAGATACAGTTTGAGTACCAAAATTACTTTTCAGGAGAGCCAAATGAGTCAAATGATTTTTATTTGTTTTTGCTTCTAGAGTAGAAATTTTGAAACAAAATTGACTTCATTTTATTACCCAAGTCTTACCGCAACTAATGACACTCATATCATCACTATACGTCTTAAATTGAAGGAGAAGATTCATTTCCATATCTCGATTTCCATGAAGAAAGTGTGATTATTATCAAATTTCAAAGTTTCACAATGCATAATAAAAACAAGAGTTTTGTATGGGTAACGATCTCCTTTAAACTTTATCATAGTTTGACGATTGTTGAAATGGCCAGATTTGCTCACTCATACTTCATTTTTTAAATGCAATAATGATTTTCAGTTATCATAACAACATCATTGAAGACCATTACTACTGTAATAACAAAGTAACATTAGGTACTACCTCTGTCATAGTCTAGGGCACAAATTGTTGTATTGAGGCCCGATTGTTAGGTTACAATAGTCTTGGGGCCCAATTGTCGGGGTAAATGATGTATATATTATATTTGCACAAGTTGAATGAAAACTTGTTGCAATTCATGTATTCTATTATTTCAATTATATTAACATTCTATATAATTATACTAAAATAGCTATCGAATATTACGTAATTCCTAGCTTTTAGATAAGAATTTTCTTAACGGGAAATACTTAATTTCCCGTTGAGAAAAACTCTTCTCCTCAGTTCTATTTTTCCAAACTAATTATATTCTATTAAGAAAACAGGATTATTATTACTTAAAAAATAACATATTAATATTATTACATAATTTACATAATTTAAATTATTATTACATAATTTACATAATTTAAATTATTATTACATTATTATTTGGTTTACCTAACACTGTGTACGGTGTGTCTAACACTGTGTACGGTGTGTCTGACACTGTGTACGGTGAGCCTGACACTGTGTACGGTGTGTCTGACACTGTGTACGGTGAGCCTGACACTGTGTACGGTGAGCCTGACACTGTGTACGGTGAGCCTGACACTGTGTACGGTGTGTCTGACACTGTGTATGGTGTGTCTGACACTGTGTACGGTGAGCCTGACACTGTGTACGGTGTGTCTGACACTGTGTATGGTGTGTCTGACACTGTGTATGGTGTGTCTGACACTGTGTACGGTGTGTCTGACACTGTGTACGGTGAGCCTAACACTGTGTACGGTGTGTCTGACACTGTGTACGGTGAGCCTAACACTGTGTACGGTGTGTCTGACACTGTGTACGGTGAGCCTGACACTGTGTACGGTGAGCCTGACACTGTGTACGGTGAGCCTGACACTGTGTACGGTGAGCCTGACACTGTGTACGGTGTGTCTGACACTGTGTACGGTGTGTCTGACACTGTGTACGGTGAGCCTAACACTGTGTACGGTGAGCCTGACACTGTGTACGGTGAGCCTGACACTGTGTACGGTGAGCCTAACACTGTGTACGGTGTGCCTAACACTGTGTACGGTGTGCCTGACACTGTGTACGGTGAGCCTGACACTGTGTACGGTGTGTCTGACACTGTGTACGGTGAGCCTGACACTGTGTACGGTGTGTCTGACACTGTGTATGGTGTGTCTGACACTGTGTACGGTGAGCCTAACACTGTGTACGGTGTGCCTGACACTGTGTACGGTGTGCCTGACACTGTGTACGGTGTGTCTGACACTGTGTACGGTGAGCCTAACACTGTGTACGGTGAGCCTAACACTGTGTACGGTGTGTCTGACACTGTGTACGGTGAGCCTGACACTGTGTACGGTGAGCCTGACACTGTGTACGGTGTGTCTGACACTGTGTACGGTGTGTCTGACACTGTGTACGGTGTGTCTGACACTGTGTACGGTGAGCCTGACACTGTGTACGGTGTGTCTGACACTGTGTACGGTGTGTCTGACACTGTGTACGGTGTGTCTGACACTGTGTACGGTGAGCCTGACACTGTGTACGGTGAGCCTAACACTGTGTACGGTGTGCCTAACACTGTGTACGGTGTGCCTGACACTGTGTACGGTGAGCCTAACACTGTGTACGGTGAGCCTAACACTGTGTACGGTGTGCCTGACACTGTGTACGGTATGCCAGACGGTGTGCGAAAAGTTCGCCGCCCTCAATTCATCGCCAGAAAGTTCACCGCAACTCAATTCACTGTAAAAACAATTTAATACAAAATGTAACAATGATATGAAAAAATATATGAATAATAAGAAACTAAATATAGAAATAATGTACGTTAAAAATACAAGCTTCCCAGGCAGCAAGGATTTATTCCTGGGATATTAAGGGATTATCCGAGGAATGGGTGCTTGGACAATTGCCACCTGCTGACAATTGCCACCCGCGGATAGTTGCCACCCCTGGACAGTTGCCACCCGGACAATTCCCACCCATTAAAAATGGTGATAAAATATGTATATTATTGTTGTACGATTAATTATTAATTATATACATTATTAGATAAAAAAAATTATTTTTCGGTTTCTGAATGTGCTTTTTAAATATAATATTTTTTTAAATCTTATGTTATCGAATACTTTATACCACTTCTTTAGAACGATTCAAAACTGTTTAATTCCCTGATCGTCTATAACATTTTCAGGATTTATGATCTTAAAAACATATTGTCACAATCCTAATTATATTGTCAGGATTCTTAACTTGTATATTATATTACTGGGTAGTAATTTATAAATACCTATTGTTTTTCCTTTAGCAAATAATTATAAAAAAGGCCTATTCCGGGCGAGATAATTTAATTCTATTAATGGAATATCGTCTGCTTCAGTCATTTGGTTCACTATATCACTGACATCAAAAGGAAATAAAATACAAGGGACTTGAAGAAGAAGTCAGAAAGGAAAGTGGCTCCATGAACAAAGTCACCTACCACTGTGGGTGACAACGCTCATGGATGCAGAAAAGCTACTCTGTGAATGCATTCACTTAAAAATGAATGTTACGAAAGGGTACACAATAATTCGTATAAAAACAACAAATATTTTATTATATCAACAATGGGAATAATTAATTTTCTAAAAAAAAAATTATATGTGGAATGAATTTTTTTAATCTTATAATGTATGATTGAAGAAAATAGAGGACTCCTTGGTTGCTGCATTATGTAGGATGAAGAACTCAAC
>CANNZV010002802.1:0-39369 GCA_947561585.1 Caprella mutica | reverse complement strand
ATAACGCATTGTTATTTCATTGTAAAGAGGAAGTATTTCCGAATACAGTATAACTCCTCTATAATGAAATCCTGTATAGTGAACGTAGAGTCCTGAGTAAGAAAGTAGCCTCTATAGCGAACAAATTTTCTATAGTCTTCCATGAATGGCAATCAGTTTTCTATAATCGATGGCAATTCATGGCAGACTAAAATATAAAAATATGTTCACTATACAAGTTATTCCCTGACTCGGAACACTACAGATGAGATCTACTGTACAGTGTACACACCGCAGTAGTGCAGATCATCTGATGTCATAACTTAGTTCCAAGATGTCACAACTCTACCAACTTCATCCTTGTGAAGTCATAGTCACCTAAAGAACATTTTAAAGGTAGAGAATAGTACATAATATTCAGTCTCATTACTACATTAATGTATTGTATTATATAATTACATATCATTTTTCATTCAAACTTAAAATATATTTATGCTATATAGGAAGGTAATTTATTAAAGTTTATTTAAATTTGAATGGCAATCAGTTTTCTATAATCGATGGCAATTCATGGCAGACTAAAATATAAAAATATGTTCACTATACAAGTTATTCCCTGACTCGGAACACTACAGATGAGATCTACTGTACAGTGTACACACCGCAGTAGTGCAGATCATCTGATGTCATAACTTAGTTCCAAGATGTCACAACTCTACCAACTTCATCCTTGTGAAGTCATAGTCACCTAAAGAACATTTTAAAGGTAGAGAATAGTACATAATATTCAGTCTCATTACTACATTAATGTATTGTATTATATAATTACATATCATTTTTCATTCAAACTTAAAATATATTTATGCTATATAGGAAGGTAATTTATTAAAGTTTATTTAAATATAATAAGATTTATGCGTTAATATTAGATATTCTTATTTATATTTTAACTGATAAGTCTCCCATAATCAGATGATGATAATCTGATAATCCTTTAATAATCAGATAATCCTTTAATAATCAGATGATAATAATCAGATAATCCTTTAATAATCAGATGATAATAATCAGATAATCCTTTAATAATCAGATAATCCTTTAATAATCAGATAATCCTTTAATAATCAGATGATGATAATCAGATAATCCTTTAATAATCAGATGATGATAATCAGATAATCCTTTAATAATCAGATGATAATAATCAGATAATCTTTTAATAATCAGATAATAATAATCAGATAATCCTTTAATAATCAGATAATCCTTTAATAATCAGATGATAATAATCAGATAATCCTTTAATAATCAGATGATAATAATCAGATAATCCTTTAACAATCATATGATGATAATCAGATAATCCTTTAATAATCAGATGATAATAATCAGATAATCCTTTAATAATCAGATGATAATAATAAGATAATCCTTTAATAATCAGATGATGATAATCAGATAATCCTTTAATAATCAGATAATCCTTTAATAATCAGATAATCCTTTAATAATCAGATGATAATAATCAGATAATCCTTTAATAATCAGATGATAATAATCAGATGATAATAATCAGATAATCCTTTAATAATCAGTTGATGATAATCAGATAATCCTTTAATAATCAGATGATAATAATCAGATAATCCTTTAATAATCAGATGATAATAATCAGAAAATCCTTTAATAATCAGATGATGATAATCAGATAATCCTTTAATAATCAGATAATCCTTTAGTAATCAGATGATAATAATCAGATAATCCTTTAATAATCAGATGATAATAATCAGATAATCCTTTAATAATCAGATGATAATAATCAGATAATCCTTTAATAATCAGTTGATGATAATCAGATAATCCTTTAATAATCAGATGATGATAATCCTTTAATAATCAGATGATAATAATCAGATAATACTTTAATAATCAGATGATGATAATCAGATAATCCTTTAATAATCAGATGATAATAATCAGATAATCCTTTAATAATCAGATGATAATAATCAGATAATCCTTTAATAATCAGATGATGATAATCAGATAATCCTTTAATAATCAGATAATCCTTTAATAATCAGATGATAATAATCAGATAATCCTTTAATAATCAGATGATAATAATCAGATAATCCTTTAATAATCAGATGATAATAATCAGATAATCCTTTAATAATCAGTTGATGATAATCAGATAATCCTTCAATAATCAGACGATGATAATCCTTTAATAATCAGATGATAATAATCAGATAATACTTTAATAATCAGATGATGATAATCAGATAATCCTTTAATAATCAGATGATAATAATCAGATAATCCTTTAATAATCAGATGATAATAATCAGATAATCCTTTAATAATCAGATGATGATAATCAGATAATCCTTTAATAATCAGATAATCCTTTAATAATCATATGATGATAATCAGATAATCCTTTAATAATCAGATAATCCTTTAATAATCATATGATGATAATCAGATAATCTTTTAATAATTAGATGATGAATTGGGCTTAGATTATTAATCAGAGAAATCACTAGCATCTAGATGCTATTCATAAAAAAAAAAGCATTTGGGGTATTGATGAAACCTATCCTCTTTAATTAATATTTGATTTAGAAGCATAGTTATATATAGTATCAGATTTCATTTTTTATTTCCTACTTTGTACTTTAACATATAAATGTAATATCAATTCTATCTCTAAGTAAAGACGATTATAATTAAAATATTGCTTATTGTAGAATAAGGGATATAATAATAGAACTCATTAAGTTTAAGGGTCGATATCATTTCCCAGAGACTGTAGTTTGTGATTAAGGAGCAGTCCCATTCAATGGTATTGCAGTGCAGTAATCCTGATGACTCCATCTTAGATCAAAGGGAGACTAACCAATGTGATAGTAGTGTACAATCTTGACTGTCTGTCTCATAGGATGCACCGTTTTACCTTCAACACTCTTATTACGATTACTAAGATGTGAAAACTCTGTACAAACAGATAATGTTTGTATGAATATTATATGTTTTGTTCTTAATTCAAGGCACGTAATTCAGTGATTTTGGAAAAAAAGCAAGTTAATAAATTCCGGATCTCATTCGAATAATTTATAAACTCAGTCAATAAGCATATCTAATTTTTTTAAGTATACTGTTTCATTAAAAAAAATGGTTTCAGCGTTATAATTTTAACTTCAATGTAAAATATATTTACTAGATTATTCCACCGAAGTTAAAATACTTATAGCAACTTTGGTGTGTTTGTACTGATTTGTAGCACATGCATCTGTTATGATTTTGTAACGGTTCGGTAATTTTTCATAAATGTTTTTTTTTTACTAATTATTGATATTCATTTGGACACTTTAAAATTGTACTAGTTATATGATAAGAAATGATAGTGGAAAATTAGAAAATGCGAGTTGATAGAACATCATCACAGTGACTCTTTTCTCTGATAGTACATCATCACAGTGACTCTTTTCTCTGATAGTACATCATCACAGTGACTCTTTCTCTGATAGTACATCAACACAGTGACTCTTTTAACTGATAGTACATCATCACAGTGACTCTTTTCTCTGATAGTACATCATCACAGTGACTCTTTTCTCTGATAGTACATCAACACAGTGACTCTTTTCTCTGATAGTACATCATCACAGTGACTCTTTTCTCTGATAGTATATCATCACAGTGACTCTTTTCTCTGATAGTACATCATCACAGTGACTCTTTTCTCTGATAGTACATCACTACAGTGACTCTTTTCTCTGATAGTACATCATCACAGTGACTCTTTTCTCTGATAGTACATCATCACAGTGACTCTTTTCTCTGATAGTACATCACTACAGTGACTCTTTTCTCTTATAGTACATCATCACAGTCAGTCCTTCCTCTGATAGTACTTGATGTCAATTTCTCTTATATTTCTTTTTTATCCTTTAGATGTCTTTATACAGCAATTCACTTTGAGCACTGCATCAGTAAAACAAATAGCAGTCTTGATTCAAACAGTGTATTCAAAAACATCTTGTTCTCGAAAACAGAAATACGTTCGTTGCATTTCAATTGTTTTCGATGCAGCCAATTCATCAGAACTGAGTTAGGCAACAATTCACTGTTTGGTCTTTTATTCTAACAGAGCAAACACTCGTTATTTGTTGTAGAATATTCCTATCTTTTTTTTGTACGCAAAAAGTGTCATTCTTACTATTTTGTTTTGATGAAAATAATGTTATAAACTAAGGAATTCTAGTCGAGAAATTGAGTAATATTGAATGCTTCCAATATGTATATTGCATAGGTATATAATTTAGTTATTTATCGATTCTAACTATTTGTAGCTCTTTTACGTTAATATATAATTAATTCAAATGAACTTAAACACGATTCTGTATTATCGAAAATTTTCCTTAATTTTTATATTTAGATAGTGTTTTTAGAATATGTTCCTAAAGAGTGTAATTAGTAAACTGCGCCTTTGCATTATTTATACCTTTTCCCATTATAGCTCCAAACATGGAGCTAATTCAAACAGTCATTAAAGACAGTTGTGAGATATTCAACATCACAAATCATATTCATAAACAATGTACCATTAGTACGAGATATTTTCCCCATTGTCTATGCTAATCATACACTAATTCTGGCCGTAACTGCTTGCAGTGACTGTTTCTCTGATATTCGGGACTGTGAATGATTTCTATCACGCAATGGAAGCGTAAGAGCTGTATCATTTATTCAACTTTAAAGATTTATCTATTGGCTTAGGGCAATTTATAGCAAAGTAAGTACCATAATTAAGTATTATTTAAAGAATGCTCAATTATGACGCATGTAGAAAAAAGTTATGGATGTCAATATGATGAAAGGTTCTATAATTACTATCAGAAAAATAATGGTATGTACTATCGATAAATAATGGTATGTACTATCAGATTAATAATGGTATGTACTATCAGATTAATAATGCTATGTACTATCAGATTAATAATGCTATGTACTATCAGATTAATAATGGTATGTGCTATCAGAAAAAGAATTCACTGTGGGGATATGACAATAAGTAATCGATTCTATTTTAAGAATAAAAAGTTATAATATTAATAATTATAAGTATTATTAAAATTTCACTACTGCTGTTAATTAGTAAAAGGTGTTATTGGAAATTTCAACCATTTTTTTCCGTGATGCATATTTACTTTATTTTAAAATAAACCGTTAATACTAGGATTTATTTTAATGACTAGTGTTCTTTCCCGTTAAAAAAAAACGGGTCATCATCAATACCAATTTATTACCCGTTATTAGGTTACTTTTAATGAATTCAATTAAAATTAAATCTTTTGCATAGTCTAATTTATTTTATAGATAAAATACATTTAAAAATTGAGGGAAATTTAAATATCAAGCAAAAAAAATTCCCGTGCATATCATAGTTACATTTTTCATGTTTAATATCCGTAATTTAAAAGCGGAGACAAAATAAATAAACAAGTAAACACACGAGGGAAATTATTAGTATAGATATTTTTTCATTTTTTATTTTCAAAATAGTATCATTCCATAAAAAGAATACTATTTTCAAAACATAATTTCCTATATATATAGCAATGTAAACACGATATAATCCAGTGTAACTTCAATACTTACTTGACTGCTTGACACATAGTTTCAAAAACATCTTTCAAATTCCCCACAAAACATATTCAAATCTTTCATGAGCTTCAATTTATAAACAAGCACCCACGTAGGAATGATAATAAATCTCGCAACAACGAATCATCTCCTGTTTTTCCCGAGACAAGATGAGAAATAGTATATAGTATATAGTTACATAGTATATCACAAATAGGGCTGTGCATACACTCTATCTGCAAAGATGAGACCAAAACATTACCATAAGTTTCATCTTCTCTGTTTTTAGATTGACAGAGTGACAGGGCGTATCATTGCCACGCTTCACAGTGACAAATTTACCGTGAGAGATTGGCGGAAGGAAGATCTTTGACACGCAGACATCATTATTCTACAGCAATTTTGTTACTAATATCTTCTTCGGGAGATAATAACAAGTAGAAATTTTTTTACAGAGTCATAATAATGTTAGTGCCAACTTTGATGTAATGTGGAATTTAAAATCAGTTTTAATATAAGCTACTAGTTTTACGTTAAAAGTATTGTGAATCTTATAAATTAATTTATTACTAATTACTCTAATAAAAAAACATGTCATTATTAATGAAAATATGTTCTATTGAAGAATAAAAGTGCTTGTTTCAAAAATAAAAAGGTACATAAAAGGTATCTTCATGTATATGTTCCGAAAATTTGCATCGTAAAAAAATTAGTTTTGCTTACAATGTTTTTAAATAATTTAACATAATTATGTTATAAAGATTGATGTAGGTACAAATATTTGAAAAATCTTGTCCCGAAAAACATTGCAACCGTAATAATTATTAATTTCAGAATATTTGCTGTTTTAAATATATAAAGTTAAATATTCATTGGTATTCATTACAAGAATAATATTATCTTGGGAGAGGTTTGATGCAATGTTATGTTCACTTCTGTAATGACTATGCAAATGCTTCTTGATGCCCTCTACACAATTAACTTCCTGATAACATAAACTGCAGGAAATGCTTTTAATATATTGAATGCATGTAACAAGACATTAACATGGAACATGACTATAAGCTGCATAATATAATTATCTTTAATAACTAAGTAATTTACATTATTTATTGTTATGTATACTAGAGACCGTGAATGCTTATAACGACTTAAGAAAATATATTTTTTGAAAACAAATATATACTCCAACAAAACAAAAACACTGATTTATTTAGATGAAGTTTTTTCCAAACTTCTACTTTTGGAACCAAGCGATTTTGTACTTTTTAACCCAAATTTTTTTTTTTCTTCTTAATGTATTCCTATAACACTAAGGTAGGTGTGTGTAAAATTTTATAACGCTTCCTACCCCCAAGACAGCGGGGAGAGGTTAGAATAGGGGTCAATTGCAGGGAGATGGGGAGATGTGGGTAAGGACAGTGAGTCAGGTGGCGCCTAATGATACCCGCACCCTTGAGGGCGTAATACCGGGACTTGAGAACCCGGGGGGATTTTGTGCCAAACACAAAAAAAAATTATAAATATTATTTTTTCTTATTATTGCTCTCCTGAACAGTTGCAAATGTTGCAACTTTCCTTTTCAATTTTTTCAAAATCTCAAACAGTTTTGAAGTTACGGCTTAGCGGTTTTTTGCATTCGATGCTTCTGTAAATGGTCTCCAAGATGTCGGAATAGATTTTTGATTGTGAACTTCATTTAAAAAAAAAACTGTTTTTTTGCAATACGTGAAAAAATTTTTGAAAAATTTCGGAAAAAAAAAATTAGAAATCTGTTGCGACATTTTGGAAACCATTCACAGAAGCATCGAATGCAAAAAACCGCTGTACCCTAACTTCAACACTTTGGAAGAAATGGGCTTTTTTTCGAAATTGGTTCAAAAGTATTGAAACTCATGTTACTCGTTCGAAATTCGTCAAATCAAAAAATTCTAATAACAACACCCCCAGTAGAATTCAATTTTTCTTATGTGTACAAAGTTTCACAGCCGTAGCTTCAATAATAAAAAAGTTTTTCAAAAGCTGGTCGGTCCCATTAAGATAAAAAAAAACCTTCGCAATCTTGCGGAAGGTTATATTTCCATCGGAACTTATTTATTTATTTATCATCTTGTTATTCGCTTAACTGAATAAGTGTTCAACCAAATTGCTTGAAATTTGGTGAAACGATTGGGCCATGTCCAGTGACATGCTGGTAGTCTTTTGGGAGTGACTCGGTCAAAGGTCAAGGTCACGGTCATTCATAACTCAAACAATATCGAACCATATTGCATGAAACTTAGTGGAACGATTGGTCAATATGCAGGAACCATTTTGATAGATTTTGGGAGTGATCGGGTCAAAGGTCAAAGATCAAGGTCAAGGCCATTTGTAACTCAAAGTATTCAACCAAATTGTCTGAAATTTGATGGTACAATTGGTCAATGACCAGGAACGATCTGGTAGAATTTTGGAAGCGATCCGATCAAAGGTCAAGGTCATTTATAACTCAAAAAGTATTGTACCATATTGCATGAAACTTGGTGGGACGATTGGTTATTATCCAGTTAGCAGATTCCCTATTTTTGGGAGAGAACGGGTCAGCGCTCTACCGAGTGCACATAATCTAGTCTTCATTTATTTTTATTTATATAAACGACGTATTTCGATGGATGTTCACTTGAGATTTTAATTCATTACTCAATCAACTGTTTCATATCTCAAAAAATATATATAGAATACAATTCATAAAGTAACCATAACTATTAATTTTTCTACGAATTATTCGATTGTTTAGGCGACTAAACTGTTGAAAGTTCTCATCAAACAGTAAATTGCTTATATGATATTAAGGAACAGGGTTATTCCGCTACAAAATATGCAAGTCGATCTTCACTTTTGTAGCCGCACTGCATTTTACCGCTTCGGACATGTTTTCTCAATAACAGTCGACGCAATTTTCCTGCGGTTTAACCTCGGTTAAAAAATAACAAAATGGTGTGGAGGGGAACTGTCTTCGTTATTATTCCTGCACGTGGTTCAAAATTTGAACAAATGATAGATACTTTGAACGATACAAAACCATAGAAAATAGGATGTATAATAAATAGTTATCACTAAAAAAAAATTACACTTCATGTAACTAAATTATTCATATAAATTATATAAGTATTGTGAAATTAGTCAGAAATATTTATCAAATTGATCAATGATCTCAAATTCAATTAATGATTAAATAAATTCAACTCCTTTATAATGAATTACCTACCTGTATAGTGAATATGGTGTCATGAGTAAGGCTCTATATAGTGACCAATTTTTCTTTAGTATACCATGATATGCTAACAGATTTAGAAAACGAATGGCCTTTTTCTGGCAGACTACATAAAAGTTGTTCACTATAAAGGCTAATTCTTTTCTCAGGACACTACATTCTTTATACAGGATTTTATTATAGAGAAGTTCTACTGTACAGGCAATTAAAATTTAACTACTTAATTTATATAATAATAATAATAAATCTTCCAAATATATTCAATTACTAATTTAACTATTTCCTGGTGTTGGTCAGTACAGCTTATATTTATGGCGTGCAGAGACTCTATCTAATGAACTTTGCTTTCATTTCCATGTTAATGTTTGGCTGTATTTGGCTGATTTCATTTCACACCGAATGAATTGCTTTGAAACCACAAACTCATTCAAGATATTTATGAGACACTGTCATGAATTCATCTGCATAATGCAACTTTCACGGTCACATTTATTTAATTTAATAGCATTAATAACTGTACCTACATCTCTGGGTCTATGTATACTATATGTATAAAGGCTGTGATCTATGTATATGTATAGGGAAATATTATACTATACTGAGACACTCACATAAATTGTGAGTCAAAGAAATTTGAGTCAAAAAAATTTCAGTCAAAAAAATTTGGGTGAAAAAAATTTAAGTCAAAAAAATTTGAGCGTGACATTTTCTTGCAACCAAACAACCAACCAACAGACAAAGACACTTTGTATTATAGTATGCACAGTTAACCTATGTTTTCATTGTATAAGGTGATTATTACTAATTACTGTAATAAAAAAATGTTATTGCTGTAAAAAAATATGTTCTAGCGAAGAATAAAAGTGTTAGTTTCAAAAATAAAAGAATACATAAAAGGTATCTTTATGTATATGTTCTGAAAATTTGTATCCTAAAAAATTAGTTAAATTGCTATAATGTTTACATATAATGTTTTCACTGTTAACGGAAACTGGGAGTTACCATAGGTTAGAAACTATTCATGACCTAGCTATGTTGATACCAATTTTACCCGAGTACTATAGGAGTATTTAACTCCTCTATTTTTGATATATTATTGCTAAGATGAAATTTGTTTAAGATCTAAAAGAATTATAAGAGTCAGCTCTAATTCAAAGAATGCGCAGATAATTTATTAGGATCGTAAGCGAAAATATACCCATAATTTCACATATACTGTATAACATTTTTGTATAACATTTTTATGATGGCCGATCAAGATTGAGGGTAAAAATTATATTGTCAAAATTCCTATTTTGCATTCAGTTATTCTAATATACATAGTACATTAAAAGCTACTTCCATATTAAGTATTTCTTCATGCTTTCACTTAAATACTCTCACTCAGAATGCAATAGTTAATTAAATCTCTTTCATGAAAATTGAATACTATTGAGATGTTCCTTCCCCATTCTAAATTATCCCCATTAAAAGTTCGTAGCTTGAAAGTTCTCTGAATTATAATTACTTCAGAATTAGCTCTAGATTGCCATAAATGTATAATTATTTTCTTATACCTACCCCTAACTTTTTAAGAGAGGATGAAATTCAGTTAAATATTCCTCACAATTGTCTTTTAAATATGGTGTGATATACTTTCGTATATCTAGTTATTTTAATTCAAATAATGTTGTTGCTCTATTGTTGAATATTTTTTTAACCTATTTTAATGACCTATGAAAAATCAATAAATAACTATTCAATCAATGAATGAATAAAAATTGAGAATTATTTTAAGATCAATTTTACACTGAAATTCATCATATTTCAATACGAAAACATTTAAAATATTTGAATTGGTATAAAAGATTATATTTTCACCTAAAAACCAGAAGAAAAATATTCTTTACGAATAACTTTGCATATAATTATAGGTACAATAAGAGTGAGTCCTCTACAATAATATATGGCTTAATATTTCACAATTCTGAAACAGTTTATTTCATGTCGTTCTTTACTTTTATTAAAAAGTAAAGCATCATAGCTTCCACATTTTATACTCTAATAAATTCCTTAATTTTGGTTCCATTTGAACTTGAATTGTTAGCTAATGAGTTTCAAGACTTGGGAATTTTATTTATTTTCGGCCATATCAACTTTTAGTCATGTTTTCATTGATTAAAATGTTATTGGTGATTATTAAATATATTTTCTCCAGTCTGACTTTTGGCTCTACAATAATAATAATTCCTCATTGGGACTATAATAATATAGTCCCACCTCATTGGTCAAGAAATGTCAGACAGTGGCTGAATGAAATGTTTCCAAACAGGTGAATTGGCATTGAGTGACCACCAAGATCAATTGATATTTACACATTGTGATTTCTTTCTATGTGAATTCATCAAAAGTAAAGTTTATCACACTCTACTCAGGTATATCAAAGAGACAAATATTTACAAAAAGAACCTTGGAAATGTTCATAACGCTATGGTTTCATTCCAGACCTGTCTAAGTTTAGTCATGCAAAACGATTGCCGCCGAACTGAAATATAAGATATATATGGTTAAATATACGAATAAATAATAGTACCTCAAAGTCTTTATGCTAATTGAGGAAGTTATTAAAGTTTAAAATTAAAACCCTGTATGATGTACATATAATGATCACTTCATTTAAGTTAGAATGCGGAATATATGAATGAATATGTTTGTTAAAGTTAATTCTAAACTCGTGGGGAGTTTTTGCAGTCCCCCTAATTATGTTGTTATTTTGTTAAGATATATATTGGGTAAAGAATATATAGATATGTAGTTATACTATTGAAATATATATTCATATGTTAGGATAATTCTTTATAGCAGCATAAATAGACGTAGAATATAGTTTCTATTTTGATAATTAATTTGTCCATCAATATATTTGCTGGCATTATCGTTGTGAAATTACAGCCATAACAAATTTAAAAATTGAAATATTTTAGTAACCAATACAATACAATATAATATTAAAAGTAGTCGTTTGTATCCTTCGATTATATTCAATGTATGATCATTCCCTATTTTTCTTATATACTTTTAATAATAATATATTGCTTATTAATATATCTAATATTTGAAGAAAGTTTTTCTCTGAACCGATTATCATCACTAAGCTGTCTGTCCAATATATACATTTTGTGTTAAATTACACTTTATTATGATGGTTAGAAATACAACATTGTAGATTATGTTAGATCGAAATACTCAATTATATATTTATATTTCAAGTAGATGTACTACCTAATTATAGTGATGTAAGTGAAGATTATTCTGGGCATATCCAATCGATCTAAAATTATTATCTTCAGTGACAGAATGAAAATACATTCTATAGCTTGTTAAAAAATTGAGATTAAATAAAAAATGATCAATTGTGCTTCATATCAAATTAGATTTAATTTATGCCCACTATGACACGTTCTGTAAACTTCCAGTATAATTATATTATAAATAATAAAACTACGAAATTATGTAATTGTCAGATCAAATTCATGCCTTATTATCAATTTATTAAACACTCTTTTTAATGATTGAACAAGAAAAAACTGTAGAGTTTCTACTTCACTAGCGTGAGTTATTAATAATATATTTTCATTAGCAAGACAAACTGACGACTATATCGCAGTATACCTCACCAAGAAACAAACAGTGTGTACCCATTGAACAAACAGCTCTGTTTAATTTGTCGGTAGGTTGCTTGGAGCACTCAAATACAGGTCTGCTCTCTCACATATCTAACAGAATATGCAATATCTCTAATCGCTTCAATGTACTACAAATTGTTACAATGTTAAAGAGATTTTGTTAAGATTCAACAATTAAAATATAGCATTTGTAATGTCTATGATATATATTAAAGAAGATATGTCCATTGTTGAGAAGATAGGTAAATAAATATGAATATATGTCACCAATAATTAATAAGATCTCTTGATTCCTTATATACAAACCTAAATAGTTGAATTTTATTAGTTTGCCTGATATTACGATTTCAACTGGAATTCTTTTTTTTTTTCTCTAACCTAATCATAAAATTTATTATTGGATAAGCGGTGTTCATTTTTGTAATTGAAAAGAAAGATGATTCTTTGTATAAATATTTTAACACAAAAAATGTATACAATCATTTAAGTTTGAATATAAATGATCACTTTAGAATTATAATTCTTTACTTAGCGATTTGCAAAACTAGCATAAAAGCACAATCCTTTTTTTCACTGACATTATTCATTCAGTTTCCTGACATAGGTTCAAGGCCTGTAACACAGATGGCATATCTCCATAAATACCATTGCTAACTGTTTGGAGCAAGGTGACATTCTTTTATCACACCATGTTCACCGTCACTAAAGTATGAGAGGAATTTCCCCGGAGTGGTGTCACATGTCCTGACCTAACCTAACGAATGGTGGGGAGTGTAACGCTACCGAAAAATTGCATGGGATAACTACGTCATTTATTTGTGATGACTTTTATTCACTGAATGCATTAAAATGTAAAGAGTATTACTATTATGTATGTTTATCGTAGTAGTGTAATTTCTATATTCACAATTGTGTTTTGGATATAAGATATATTATAATCAGAAAAGTGTTTTTCATTAGTTTGATGATTTGAACTGACTCAGAAAATGGCAATGACAGCAAAAAGAGAATGAAACAAATGTGTTCAAACTAGATGAAATTGCATATTTTATAATAAATATAGTAGTTGTTGATATTTAAATTATACCGTACTTTTATTATATTTCTAGTAGTGGTTATTTTGATGTTATTTTACATTGTAACTTATTTATTTCTCTTAAAAAAGATTTCTTTTCCATTAAAAACAAATCTGCTTTGAAAGGCCAGTTTTCACATCCATATTAATTCACTGAAATCAAATTTTTATTACTATTAATATAATAACAAAGAAATATTTTTAGGTATTTGCAAATTATCTCAAAGAATACTGGTAATTAATTACATAGAATTTGTGTAGCATCCTCAATCTAAGTAATGGAGAATATATTGAGAGAATTCCCAGTGCATCTTATATCTTCCTACCAAAAAAAGGGTAACCCACATTGCTCTACTCGAGTAAACTGTCATCATTTACTTACTTTATTCTTTCTGTGTTGAGAATACCTCCTAAAATGTGTCACTTTGAATCACTTTATAGGAGAGCAAATGAAGTTGTTTGCTATGTTTTAAAGGAGTATGCCATAGAGACTGTACATAAGGGTATGCCATAGAGACTGTACATAAAGGTATGCCATAGAGACTGTACATAAGGGTATGCCATAGAGACTGTACATAAAGGTATGCCATAGAGACTGTACATAAGGGAATGCCATAGAGACTGTACATAAAGGTATGACATAGAGACTGTACATAGAGGTATGCCATAGAGACTGTACATAAAGGTATGCCATAGAGACTGTACATAAAGGTATGCCATAGAGACTGTACATAAAGGTATGCCATAGAGACTGTACATAAAGGTATGCCATAGAGACTGTACATAAAGGTATGCCATAGAGACTGTACATAAAAATATGCCATTCAGCTTCTGAATATATCCCATTTCATTTTCTAAAAGTAATTCTCAAAACATGACATATTATCTACATTTATTAGTTTGTTTATTACTGAAATTCATCTATTTATCCTATTTAAATTGCAGCTTATTTTCATCATGAAAAAAAAATGAATTGTCCTAACAAGGAAAGAAGGATATGATGGGAAAAACGAAGATTGAGAGGTAAACCAACTCAATATCTTATGACAATAACATGAAAATAACCTCCTTTACAGGCAAATAAATATATAATGGCTTCTCAGTGTATATACTAAGTTTAACATTATTTGAGCAGCGCTAATTGACTTCATTTTGAATGACTGTAAATGCAATATTCAGCAAGATCTTGAGTTAATTCACTTAGAGGTTTGCAACATACACAATGTAGACTGTATGTGTTTTATTATTATCATGAGACGTGTGGGATATATTGGAATATCGACGCGGAGTTGAATTAATATAATGCAGTGTCCTCTATACTCGATCTTTATGCATAATCCTCATAAAAATATATTGTGGTATGCAGATATTATCGATATTGAGAATATTATCTTTGTAGCTACTATTTATGTCGTATTGTAGATATTATTTAATATTTGATGTTAAATGATTATTATAGTGATTAAGTGATTAAGATGAACAAAATAGTTTGTGTTTTAATTAATCGTTATTTTTTATATATTATGGTTGGATAAATGTGAGGTGAATGATTACAAGTGTACACTTGACTTCATTATGATACTTTATTGGGAAATAAATTTTTATGCTTTTTTTTTGCAACAATTAAATTTGGATATTTTATATTATTTTTATGCATTCTGAAGTATATCCTTAGCTGCTAATTTATTCAAGTATATAGCAGTAAATTTAACTTTAGATTAGGTTTACAATTATTAAATCTAATCTAATTATTAGGTTTACAATCAATATTTGAATTTGACCTGGTTATAAGAATTGTAAAATAGTCAGAATTTTGGGAAATTCCTAGTTTGCGCCCCTATATCATTTAGGGACGCGAACTAGGAATTTTTCCAAAATTTTAATGATTTTTTCTATGAAATACTAAATACGTGAACCAAATTTCTTAAAAGGTAATGAACAAGTAGTAACGTTGATATTATTACATTTCAATCATATGTGCAAAAGCAAAGAATAAAATAAATATAACCGAATTTCTAAATTTCATAAGATATAAATTAGGTTTTATGTGCAGATAATTCGTGACTACACCAATAAAAAAATTAATTATGATTTACTGTGACTTATTTGATATATATGACATCAATGGTCGTAATACCGACAGTTTAAGTCACACGTATAATAATGTCGATAAATCTCCATTAAACTGTACACGACGGCATATTTCATTGAAATAAATATTTTATCGGATTTGATATTCTAAAATAAAGTATAGGTTAGAAATTCTGAAAAATTATTACAAAAGTAACTGTTCTTCTCTGCAGAGAGATACAAATAATATTCTATTATTCATGAACTCATCGGCGAAAAACATTCATGACTTTTAATATAATATTGAAATTGAGGAAACGAATTCGTCGTTCTCGCTAACCTATTGAAATACATTCGCAGATTGCGGAAGTTTATATTTTATTTACTTATTTATCATCTTGTTATTCACATAACTCAAAAATTATTATACCCAATTGTCTGACACTTAGTGGAACGATTGGTGGAACAATTTTCCATTTGGTTATATTTTGGGAGCTATCTGTTCAAAGGTCAAGGTCATTCAATACTCAATAAACCAAATTGTCTGAAATTTGGTGGGACAATTGGTCACTTTCCAGAAACATATTAATTAGATTTTGGGAATGAACAGGTGGATCTTTTCTGTTTGCTGGGTGCATTTGAAAATAATGATTATATATGAAAATATAACTATATCATGGATTTGCATTGTTACCTCCGCAGGATGCGGAAAGATCATATTTTACCAGGCATTTATTTATCATCTTGTTATTCGCTTAACTGAAAAAGTATCCAACCAAATTGCCTGAAATTTGGTGAAACGATTGGTCCATGTCCAGTGACCTGCTGGTAGAATTTTGGGAGCGACCTGGTCAAAAGTCAAGGTCATGGTCATTTATAACTCGAAAAGTATTGAACCATATTGCATGAAACTTGGTGGGACGATTGATCAATATACAGGAAACATTTGTTAGATTTTGGGAGCGATCGGGTCAACAGTCAAGGATCAAGGTCAAGGCCATTTGTACCTCAATAACCCAAAAAATATTCAACCTAATTATCTGAAATTTGATTGTACAATAATTATTGGTTGATGTCCAGAAACCATATGGTAGAATTTTGGGAGCGATCCGGTCAAGGGTCAAGGTCATTTATAACTCAATACCTCAAAAAGTATTGTACCATATTGCATGAAACTTGGTGGAACGATTGGTTATTATCCAGTTAACCGTTTATTAAATTTTTGGAGAGAACAGGTCAAAGCGGCGGCGAAGGTATGCACTCTACCGAGAGTGCACATAATCTAGCTATTTAAATACATCTGCTTTATTAGAACACCTTTCCTTGATGAGCAAGATTAGGAATTATATATTTGTAAGCAATTAACAACTATATAATAACCAATTAATTACTTTTAGGTAGTTATTATATGGTTATCAATTGGATATTAGTTATACAATTATTAAATGGTTACGATAGAAGTACACTTCTATGATATATAGCTATATTTTTTCATATGCGCTTAAGAAACAGAAAAACATTGTTTAATGTAACTAATCTGTATTTTTTTATCTAAATAATTTAATTTTATTAGTTAGTAATTATGATACCACTATATTCTTTTTTATTAAGGTTAATTTCTAATGCGCCCAGCAAACAGAAAAGATCCGAACAGGTTAAAGGTCAATGTCACTTATAAGCGGCAGCGAAGATATACACTCTAAGGGCTCAAACACACTACAAGTGGCACGGAGCGGCGCGAGCGGAGCGCCATTAATGTTGCTGGGTATTCGTATGTAGAGACACTTGGCTGTTCACACTGCGAGCGGAGTGGCGCTCCTAATAAACAATGATATTAATGACGCTCCACTTCGCGCGGTTCCGCTCCGCTTGGAGTGTGTACGTACCATTAGGGTACGTATACACTACAGGCGGAGCGGAGTGCCATTAATATCAATTTTTATTTGGAGTGCCGCTCCGCTCGCAGCGTGAACAGCCAAGCGTCTCTCTACATACGAATATCCAGCAACATTAATGGCGCTCCGCTCGCGCCGCTCCACTCCGCTTATATTGTGTTTGAGCCCCTAGATTTTATGGTTCTTGCATGCTTGTTCATTAAGCTCCTTGAAGTGAATATTTTTTCTCCAAATTATATGACGTGTGAATTTTTTTTAATTAAATTATATTAATTAGAATATCTCAAAATATTTTCTAAATTTCCTATTAAGTGATTTTGTAAATATTTAATACAGTGGAATGCAGTATATAAATAATATATTATATTCAGAATCTATTTAGAAAATATAAATCACACCATCTAGTTAAATTAAGTATTCGATATGTTATTTTTTATATCTCAACCATTTAACATGGATATGTTACATAAGAAGAGAATTTTAAATTAAAAAATTGTATCAGTACATGTAAATTCACTTTTCAATTTGTATGATATATATGGAAATTCTATTTAATGTTACTATACTTCTTTCAAAGCAAGATATTTGAAAAAGATCAGAAGATAAAACCTCTAATACATTTCATATTAGAGAAAATCAAATTTCAGAGAAGACGAGAGCTTCGGATGAGAATTGGGAAATGAAATTCGAAGTTCAAGGTTTATATTCCTTATTGAGATGCATGGAATGTAGCTCTGCAGGTCCGTAAATCTTATTGCCAACAAATCGATCAATCATCTCTTCGTTCCGTTGCTTGTATTTTTATAGTTTCTGAGCCACATTCACTTCTGAATGGTGAACAGCAAGTTTCTTATTCCAATTCTGATTATAGGTATATTGAAATTGAAAGCAGAGACAATTTATTCATAGTTGAGATAGGGAAGATAATTTTTTTTTTCGTTCCTAGTGTTTAACTTTTTTGTAATAATATGGTAACATACGTAAATCATAGTTGAATAATCCAGTATGTACAGTGTACACAATGACAATTATTTGTACCTTCGCAAATTGTGGAAAGTTATGTTATGGTTTGCATTTAGTTATTTTCTCGTAATCTTGTTATTCGCATAACTCAAAAATTATACAGCCAAATTGCTCGAAATTTGGTAATATTTACCCAGGAACTATTTTATTTTATTTTTGGAGAGTAGGGGTCAAAGGTCATTTTTAACCCAATGAGTATTGGAAGGTCAAGGTCATTTATTTGAAATTGATCAGATTATTATAAATATAAAAGAAACCAGGTTTTATTCAAAATTTAGATAATTGATTTCTTAATCTATAGATATGTTTAAAAATAAGGAAAAGGAATTTATTTATTTCTCATTCGTCTTATACATATTAATAAAACCATACTTTGTTATATTGCTGGAATAATATTGCTTAATTGAATGTATCGTTCAATTCAAATAATATTATACTTTTCTATTGAATTGAATTGAATTGAATTGAATTCAATCAATTGAAATAATTGATTGAATTATTCTATTGAATAATTTATTGTGTGTTTGCTAATTATATGCATTTGAGTGTGTTGTCAAATGTACATTTACACACTCCAGTGTTTAAAAAAAAATTTACACTTTAATGTGTAAGACATACAAATTCATGCTATTAAATAAAATTTATTGAGAAATTGACTATCAAATACATAAACCAATCAGCAAATAAATATAAACTACAGATTAGATGGGAAAGAAGTATAATATACTAATAATATTTAACATCAAATATTAAATAATATCTACAATACGACATAAATAGTAGCTACAAAGATAATATTCTCAATATCGAAAAGTAGATGCATACCACAATATATTTTTATGAGGATTATGCTTAAAGATCGAGTATAGAGGACACTGCATTATATTAATTCAACTCCGTGTCGATATTCCAATATCTCCCACACGTCTCATCGTAATAATAAAACACATACAGTCTACATTGTGTATGTTGCAAACCTCTAAGTGAATTAACTCAAGATCTTGCTGAATATTGCATTTACAGTCATTCTAAATGAAGTCAATTAGCGACTGTTCAAATAATGTTAAACTTAGTATATACACCGAGTAGCCATTATATATTTATTTATCTATAAAGGAGGTTAGTATCATGTAGAGGTTATAGAAAAATGAGTTGATTAACTTCTCAATCTTCGTTTCCCCATCAAACCATTTTATCATAATTATGGCAATTTACTTGTTTTTTCATGGTGAAAATAAGTTGCAATTTATATAGGTTAAATATACTATATTACATTGAAATTGAACCAATAAAGATACCTTTCAAAGTAGACTGAAACGTTCAATACTCTATTGTAAAAACTCGTTGTTATATATTTCAGTATAATAATTAGGAGTGGTCTTTACATAATTTTTTACTTCTTCTTTAAGAATTTTTTTAGTTAGAGCTTTTTTTTTTAAAAGCTTAGAGAATGTATAAATATAATGTATTATACTGTACCTCTTACTTAGCTCAATATATGTTAGAGAGCAATAGATACGATGGTCAGTTACATATACAATTGGATAGGAATTATTTAAAGAGATCCCTTATCATATTATATCTGATAACTTCCTCCCCTTTCTTACCATATGATTATATATAACCTTCTCTTGCCGAAAGGAACAATATTGTCATTGAGTGATATAATGCTATATTCAGGTTAGAGAGACCGCATATACACCCATATCTCTGATTATTTTCCATGCGTGCAAGAATTCTGGTTTCTTAGAGTAAGGGAAACATATAATATTACTTACTCTTATTAATTTATATATGACTCTAAAATAGTGCAGTCTTAAATAATATTTATCAGCAATATGAAATCTAATTCAATAATATTTAATCTGTATTTTCCACTTCAATATTCAAGCATATCAAATTGATAAGTAATTTGAATCAATAATCGCACTTGTGTTATCAATAGTTACACTGGATCATTTTAAAGTGGTCATTATTGAAATGCGTTTGGTAATTGTAAATAGATATATATTGTTCAATTTATGAATTATTGTTCATTTATTTTCTATTTTGATGATCATTTGAAGGGAAATATTTCTCAACAGGGACCACAATAGAATTTTCATTCAGAATTACAATGTGTGATGAGTAGTCATGTTATAGAATGAAATCAATTCAATTATCGAATAATTAATAATAAAAGACATAATTCAAATGTTTTTGTTGTTCAATTATTTGTACTTCCATATGATGTAATGATACAACAAAGAATGAATGGATGAACTCTAATATCGAATTAAAGGAATTCGAATTTCGAAATAAAGCTCTTAGAAAAAATAAATAATGGAAATAACAAATAATAGAAAAAAATTATTGGCAATGATTAGATACAATAACTTAAAGCTATGATTTAATTAATAATAATATATGAAACTTTGTAATTATATATTTGAAATAACTAAAAAGAATGGAACAATTAGATCAAATTGAATGTAAAGATTATCGTTATATCTTATATAAGGTATAGTACAGAGCTGCAAAGTTTCAGTACATGTAAAGTTTATACTTCACAAATTCACGTCGATATGGCAACGAGGCAGAGGGGAAAAAAACTAAATGTTTTATTGTTTTTGAGAGCTACAATTTCTTTATCTATAGTTTCATATAAAAAGATATGTTTTCTATATTGTCTATCAATTCTATGGCTTCGGCTGAACGTATTCGAAAATTGGTACTGTTAGGTGAGTGATAAAAATATAGCTAAGTGGAACAGTACAGTTATTAACAGTACTCGGGATGTTGGTGTTAACGTATGTAATAAACCAGTCTCACTTCTGGAAATGATTGGTCTACCAATCACGACTTGTATTAAGACCCTACTTTTCGACTACTGCTAAATGGGTTCTGCTACATTCATCAGTATAATTCAATAAATATAAAGCAAATACAGGTACGAAAAATACCATATACTTTCATATTAAAATGATATGTGTTCAGATAGAATGATTTTTTTACAGCGTTATAACATTGTGTTAAATTTTTAATTCATAATTTTATTAAAGGATAATGATATGCTATAGTTCAAATATTTAGGTTCTTCTAAGGAAATTTTTCATTTTTCTTATTTTCAAAAAAATAATGATCGGCATGCAATATACGAAGGAATTACATACAAATAGCACAGGTCAACATCAGACTATATTTTATTTTAAAATATAAGAATTAGTGATGAAAAAATAATTTTTGAGGAAATAGTTAATATTTTGGAAAAACTAATTAAAGCTAAATTTACTTTAAAATTAATTACAGATAAGCAAATTAAAAAAATAATTATGCATATTAATTATACATTAGCATGCATAATAAGGAAGAAGAGCTTATAATGGTGTTACAAAACCGTTAGTTTATAGAAATATACAAAGGGAAAGAAAGTGGCAATAATTGATTTAGTGAATTGTAATTTAAAATTAATGGTTAGGAGAAATCAATCAATGGTTATTACTTAGTATTTTAGTTATTGATATGTATTAAAACTAATGAGTTTGACGTTCAGAAGGTATCGGAATGCTTGACTCTGTGTTTAAAAAACACATGTTTTATTTATAAACCTACGGTACGTACTTTTTACAAGTTGTTAGTGTTTATACTAAACTATTGTGTACCGAATTTATAGTAAAATAAATACATTAGTAAGTATATAAAACATTGGCAATTAAGAGAGCTGCGATTGGGTGGAAAACAGGGTATTTTTCTCGCGCGTGTAAGTGTTCCCATGATAACGTATGGACAGACTGATGTGTGTTTAGCGGGTACCAACTGCGGTGTTTCTTCCTATAACTACATTGCCACACGTCACCACATTACAATTAATTTCCTAATTTACGTGATTCATGCCGATACGTGAATATTTTCTAACTTTTAAAAAGAAAAATATATTTGGTACTTATGTAGGAGCAAACTCAAGAAAGACCGATAAATTTAAAGGAACGACATGGAATACATAAAGTAGTTTAAAAAGGATGTGATAAGAAAACTCACGTCAAGCTTATTATGGTTATGGATTTATTACTAATATGTGAAGATTTAATTTAAATTTTTGTATACAAAAATATCATCGCAAAAAATAATTATTCTACATGTATTATTATGCGAAGAAAAATGTAACAAATTCGGAGGTTAATTATAATATTAGATTAACTTTTTGAAAGTGTAAATAATTTTTATTCAGCATTACATAGTTACCGAAATGAAACTCGGTGGTAAAGTGCACAAATTGTTGTGAGCATTAGAATAGAGAAATGAATAAAATTCAAAATAATGTGTTTACTCTACAGGAAAAGTTGTAAATTTGTCTTGAAGGAATTGCTTGGTTTTCGATAATGCGACTGCGTGCCTATATGTAAACATTAAATTCTTAGATTGATTTCGAATAGAATAACTAAAATAACATTCAGTCTATAGAAGTTTGAGGACATTTAAATAATTTCAAATTGGATGAAAATATGATGTGTTAAATAAATACAGCGAAAAAAACTTGATGATAATAAACTTGGAAGAAAATAGAAGAAATTATATTTTCGAAATGTCATTCGTCAATATGAAGAGAGAAAGCTTGGAAGGTTCGTGAGGAAATGTTCTAAAAACGGAAAAGGTTTAAATATTTCATATTTGAAATGTGCTTCTGTAATGGAATTTAAAACATTTTAGTGACACGGTAAACAGCACATATAGTCATAAATCTTAGGAATATTCTTTTTGAATGAAATATTTTTCAAATGAATACATTCATCAACTTAAAAGAATACTTTTCTGATCATTTTGTTCCAACAGGTATTATTAATATTTCGAAGAATATCAACCAGAAACTGAAAAATGGTGAACTATTTCATCACTATTTTAATTATATCAAACTAAACGTGCATATTAAAGAAATAACCTCGGTAACAAAGTTTTTACGAAAAAGAATGAACCGATAGATAATTGGTGGCTTGGACAGTAATCGTGAACTGAAACAATGTTCACTATAGTACAGTTATAACAATATGTCTGTACGTTGTTCCGTTATATTAACTGAAAATGAATGTTCAGTATGCTTCAGATAAGCAGATGCAATATTTATATTAAAACAAGACGATACATTTCAAAAGAATATGCTTGTACTTTCTTCCAGAATAATATCTTGATATTTATCAACTAAGTGCCTAGAGAATAACTATAAACTAATGCCTGATATTGCCAATATAGTTTAAAATAACGTAAATTTATCAGTAGTATAAAAATAAATTGAATGACCATATTATGTGTATAAATGTTTCTGTAGTAATTTGGTAGTTTCTTTTTCCTCTTCCATCTTGAAAAGTCTAAAAATTAGAGCCCAAAATTAGACCTGAGGACGAATTGCAACTTGACAGTTTTCCGTTAAGGAAGTTTCAAAGTTGCCACAAAAGACACCGTGAAGGAGTGTTCCTTCTACAGGACTTGAAATAATATTTACATGAGATTATAAAATGTTTTACGTTAGAATAATTTCTCACTGAGGACAGAAGAAAGATATTTGAAACTTTGTATAAAATTCATCTGAACTAAAACTGTTCCGCTGACAACTCCAGCACCGACCATTATAACTTGCTGAACAAAATATTGGCTGAAATATTCAGCAACATTTTTCTGAGTCCTTGGAGCGGAGTGTATTATTTAAATGCTGAGATTAGAATTTGTCTGGACGTGTAAATAACGAGTTGTTGGTAACTTAATCATGCAATATAGTATTGGTGAAAATGTATTTCTCACTTTTAATTTACAATAATTTCTAATATTTGCTGTTCATATTTCAATAGATCCATTAAAAAGTAGTTAAATATATGGTCTAAGAAATAGTTAGATCCTTCATTTAATAGTCCCGATATGACATAGTATTTTTTATGATAATGTATATAAATTAGACCCTCCCCGCGAAAACAGACCAATCCGATGACAGAAGCTGAAAATAGAAATTTTACATATTCAAAATAGAAAAACGTTTTAGTTGTTTTCTGTAATAATCGGGAAAGGGTATGAATTTGCAGGCTATGAGATGCAATTGCGCTTTTTAATTGGTATAAAGATTCATGTCAGAAATATCTATTTTTGGGTTGGTTTTTCGCACGGGAGTGTCTTAACATACTATTCAATATCGGCATTCGTTATTTAAAACTTGAATAAATCATTATCTCATTTCACGTCCAGCATAACGTGATTTTATTTTGAAATGTACTAATTATAAATCGTAAAGTAACATCAGATAAATTAACACACTTCTGTTGAATTTCTACCACCGTTCTCTAAGAAGAGGTAAAATATGTAAATCAAAGCCACAGGGGAATGATTTTCTCATAATGCAATGAAGCTCATCAGTAGCAGTGAGGAAATGAGTGTTCTTGCCATGCTGCCTACATTAGCAATCGTGATCCAATTTCTTGTGGCTACCTTCACTACCTTCACTCATAAGCACGTTAGTAATTACACAATGATTCATCTGTACGTTGTACAAAAATTCATTTGGCCAAGGTCAAGGCCCAAACGTGACTGCGTGCGTCTTCAATTATGTAACTGTGTATAGTAAATTCACGTAACGAAATCTAAGAATTATTATCATTATTTTCACAGCTTGGTTAACAAATGATCATATGAATAGGTGAATATTCTGGAAAAAGGCTTATTCATTGTTAAAAAGTATTGACCCAATACATGGTTTTTAATATTTACTAGAGCCTATTTTTATTTTGCCTGAGATTGTACGGAGAGGAAGGATTAACGAGCTTAAAATTAAAAAACGCTCTTTTTATCACCCATATTTCAAGTGTTACGAGAAAGAAGTTTCAGTAATCAGTATCTTCCATCAGTGATTTCAGTCAATGTTTCATTTATTCACACTCCAAATCAGTCTGTAGTCACATAGTAGATTTTATTGTCCACTAATAGTTGAAAGTAATGTAAAGTACAATACGACAGCAATGGTAATCATTTATTATTTAAGGAGATCAACCCAGTGTACAGATTTATTTCCATTTTGGACAGTGTATAAGGAAATTTGCACAGTATATGTAAATCTTAAAAAATTGCATAGTTTTTATGTTTAGTATTGTAGATTTTGGTATCAGTTTTTGAGAAAATGATGATTATGTATTTTTTTTGGTTTTTTATTGTGATTCAGACAATTTTGATCGCTCCAATTACTCTTATCACAATTATTAGTTAATATCTCAAAATTAAAAAAGGTGAAAATTTTATGTACAAAAATTATCCGATTCCTAAGTAAACTACAAAATAAACCCATTCATTTACAATTCACAGTTTAAATCTACCATTCATTCTTATCATTTCATTTTGTATTAATACCTTTAATTTGTATCCCTCACAAGGCAATATCATTAACAAATAGTTAGAATATAGCAGTGTGAATACAAGCCATCTAACATCAGCAGTGTTTTATTTGTATTAAACAAGTGCGTTCTATAATAATATGAAGTGCTAAATTTTCCATAGATGAGTAGTGAAGGCAGGGAGGGTTTGGGTTTCATTTCGATCTTGGTTATTTAACTAGATCCGAATAGGGCAAAATAATATACATAGGCAAACTGCATTTGAAATCTATAGGTTGCTCTTTTTATGTTGACGGTAATTAGTAGTGTAACCACGTTTCTAGTGCAGTCAAGTAAATAATGTCCAATTTTGATATACATAATTAAATGTGTTAAATACATTCTAATTTCTTTAAATCCCTTAATTAAATAATTATTATAGCTTAATAATATATCTTCTATCTTAAAAGTCTAGATATCTTCTATCTTAAAAGTCTAGATATCTTCTATCTTAAAAGTCTAGATATCTTCTATCTTAAAAGTCTAGATATCTTCTATCTTAAAAGTCTAGATATCTTCTATCTTAAAAGTCTAGATATCTTCTATCTTAAAAGTCTAGATATCTTCTATCTTAAAAGTCTAGATATCTTCTATCTTAAAAGTCTAGATATCTTCTATCTTAAAAGTCTAGATATCTTCTATCTTAAAAGTCTAGATATCTTCTATCTTAAAAGTCTAGATATCTTCTATCTTAAAAGTCTAGATATCTTCTATCTTAAAAGTCTAGATATCTTCTATCTTAAAAGTCTAGATATCTTCTATCTTAAAAGTCTAGATATCTTCTATCTTAAAAAGTCTAGATATCTTCTATCTTAAAAGTCTAGATATCTTCTATCTTAAAAGTCTAGATATCTTTTATCTTAAAAGTCTAGATATCTTCTATCTTAAAAGTCTAGATATCTTCTATCTTAAAAAGTCTAGATATCTTCTATCTTAAAAGTCTAGATATCTTTTATCTTAAAAGTCTAGATATCTTATATCTTAAATTCTGATTAAATTCTTTTTTGATCTATTTATATTTCATCCTATTATCTTTATCTTTACTGCAGAAGTAGAGTGGGGAAGAAATTCGTCAACTAATTTAGGTCAATTGACTATAATTAGAATTTCTTTTGACTAAAGATCTCTCACCTTACAATCATTCTGTAGTAGTAATAATTCAAGATATTAGTAAGCAATTAAGTATTGAGATTGAAAATCTGGTCTCAGCATAGATGCAGGTCTACTTTAACGTACAATTTAGTAGATAACTTTGGGCTATAAATATAAAAAGAATCAATTCAGAACAGAGTTATGAGCTCCAATAAAATGAAAAACTTTTGTTTTCCTATAAACTTTGTTCAGGAGCTGCAATTGAATTTAAAATCTTGAAGACAACTGAATAAATAGATAAAAATCTAACACTGAATTGTTTTCCAATGAAAGTTTGAATTATTCCCCAAACAGATGGCTATAATAATTATTTATCGTCGGTTTTCGATTTATGTTTATAATAGCTATATGTTAAAATAATTGTATCATAAATTTTAATTTTTCGTAAAACTTTTTTTGATGAAAATTCCAGAAATAATGACTGATTTTATTATAATTTACAATTAATTTAATTACGTACATTATTTACAATAATCGAGGATAATGAAAAATATTACCAGTTATAAATGTCAAGACAGTGAACAAGTCACGGCATAAAATTTTATTTAAAAATAAATATCTCATTATTGTAGCTTCCAATAATTAGTTAAACAATTATTTTCGCTGATACTCATTTCTTTCAGGCTAAGAAAAAATTATAAGCTTTTTCCAGCATTAGTATGATTATTCAAGTTTTGTAATGCATAATTTAATAGAATTTATTTATCAAAATCAAATTCATGAAAGTTACTATAATACGGGCCATCAATGATTAGTTGGAGTTCACTATAATTTTCTCACTAGGTATCAAATTTCCTGTACATATTTTGATTAATAATATATGTAACTATGTAGGATTAGTTCAAAATATTCTCTATTTTACAATCAATTTGTGATTGCAAATTCAGTTTATGAATTTTGTTCAGTGTAACTATTGAAGCGTTTCTATTCAAAGCCATTCGCGTAATTTGATCAAACTTTCGCCTGTATTTATCTGAGGGTTTTACATCGAATTCTGTCCGCAAAGATTCCGTCACATAGCTTTTCAATAAAAAAAGCTGATTGCAGTATTTTCTTTGGAAATGAACAAGCACTCAATACACCGCTGAAATAGTCGAGCATTGTGTGTTAAAAATGTACTTGAGAATGGTCAATCTTTTAGATTTCTGTTGGATTCAACTGGAAAAATGGAGATCAAACGATTGAAGCTCAACGCGTATTTCATTCTGCGAGTGGTAGTCGTGATCGAAAAATGAGCAGAGTTTTTTAATATGAAACACCAAGTGTTTGATAAATACTTTCAGTCCTTGTTTATTGTACTTTTGAAATGTATCTAATTCTTTAAAATATACCGTAAACTTATTCTAATGACTAAATTTTTTTTCGATATCTAACTAAGTTTTATTCAACCGTAAAAATCCATTTGAACTAAGTATCTGAATAATGATATTGTTAATATTTAACCTGTATAAAAAAAACATGAACTATCCATGAAAACGGAATTAGAAAAAATTATATAGTATTAACAAAAAAGATTGAAAAACCAACTGTAAATGCGACTTGATCTATCATATCATATTTATGAAAATGGAATTAAAATCCTCTTTTATGATCATATTCTCTCAAATACCATGAAACAGTTAAATAACATTAGTTAAGTTGAAGCATTTGCAACACATGTTGCTCTCAAAGCAAACTCTAAGTATGAATATTCATGGTTTTGCTTTAAAGTCCGGAGGGCCTTTCGCATCCATTGACTGCAAACCAATACACACAGACATAATTATTTAGAGTGGGACAATTTGTGAACAAAGGGTGGAATCTTCAGGCGAGAGCTGCGTGTGGTGAAATGAATTCAGATAAACACTTACAGATATTCAAATGTAAATGAAAATAATATACTCATATTGAACAATAGTAAGGTGCCTTATGTGGCAAATTTGTTGTTTTACAATGAGAAATACTGTATAATTCTATGTAAATATTATTGTTTAAAGAATTTGAGGTTAAATGAAGCACCACTTGAATTTACAAAATATTTTTATTTATAATACGATTACAATTATTTCATTCGTTATTTTTTTTTTGTACGTGAATAAGTATAAATACACTTCATATTTATCTATTTGCTGAAATTTCATAAGAGTTTCATAACACAACATTAGTGTAAGTTATTTGTGTTTAGATATCTATGTTTCTTTCTGTGATTTGACATTTTGTTATTGGACGTTTCGTACCTGGACGTTTTCTTACCGGACGTTTCATACCCGGACGTTTCGTTACTAGGACATATCGTTACCGGACGTTTTGTTAATATGACGTATCTTTACAGGACGTTTCATACTGGGACGTTTCGTAACTAGGATCCGTATCGTTATCGGACGTTTCATACTCAGACGAAGGATTTTCTTGAAGTTGAAATGGGTTGCTGACAACAATTTATACATATCCCATACATTATAAAATCAAAAAGGTAAAAAAGCTATAACGGCTACTTCTTCTATAAATTATAAGGTTTAAGTATCTGGTTATGCTAAGTATCTGGTTATATATTGATTATAATTAGAGGTATTAAAATTAACCATCAATACCTAATTTCTTTGATTAGAAAAGTTCTTTTACCATTTATTTACCCTTTTCATTTTCTTTTTCAATCCGTGAGTGCAGTCACCGGTTTTCGTGTGCCTTTTCGTCACATATCTTGATAAGAAACTGCATTCGAATTTAGTAGCTTTTCTGCATCCATGAGCATTGCCACTTGCCTAATTTCCTTTTTACGTCATCGATTTAATTTCCTTTTGATGTAGCTAAGCGATATGGACTTGGTTCCTAAGAAGACGTTAAGCCCATATTAAAATTATTCGTATACTAATGATTATTATTAAAACTATGCTGGATTATTAATCAGAAGTACACCCAATTATAGATTGTAAAAAACATACATTGTGAAAATCTTTTGTTTTTAATATTTCCGAAAATGTTCAAACGTAAGGTAAAAATTCTAACTACCTGGTAATTATTTACAAGTTAGCTAATGAAAAAAATGTAATGAAAATATCATTTTCTACTATATAAGAAAAGACTATATAACTTTATTTTTTATTTTAATTATTAAATACTAATTTATAATATGATCGAAAATTTCGGAAATTGGTTCAGTATTGGGTAAATTCTTTCACTAAATATTCAAATATATATTATTAATTTATGTGATTGGTAGGTACATATCTTGCAGTATGCAATCCATTTCAAATTTTAAAAATCATTCGTTCGGGAACGAAAAATCTGATAATGAAACCTCCTAGCGTCCTAGTGACGAAGCGTCCTAGTGACGAAGCGTCCTAGTAAAACGAAACGTCCTAGTGACGAAACGTCCTAGTGACGAAGCGTCCTAGTAAAACGAAACGTCCTATTGACGAAACATCGGTTCTAGGGGAGTTGCCACGGGAGGAATTGCCACTGGGTGGATTGCCACTGGGTGAACTGCCTATGTGGGGGAATTGCCACCGGGGGAACTGCCCACGTGGGGGAATTGCCAATGGGTGAACTGCCCACGTGGGGGAATTGCCACTGGGTGAACTGCCTATGTGGGGGAATGGCCACTTGGTGAACTGCCCATGTGGGTGAATTGCCGCTTGGTGAACTGCCCATGTGGGTGAATTGCCAATGCCATTTATTTCATTCATAAAAATGAACTTGGACGCTAGTTAATTCATATATTTAGTATGAAAAGTTATTTTTTCGTTTGAAATAATTATTCACACTGAAAATTGTACTTTCTATTTGAATTCAAAAAGAAATATTATTATTTGGTTAAAATAGCGTAAATAAAATTATATACCTAGATTTGAGTTTGAATTCACAACTGGTCTATTTTTTCCTGACTTTGATCTGTAAAATGTATTTGTAGGACAGTTACTACATTGTTAGAATTAACTGTTGTCTTCACGTGTTCTGTAAAGCGGAATCTAATTAATACACCTGTTATATGAAAATAGTACTGGCCATAGATGCATGGCATGGGTAACATTAAGTATTGCCAGCATCAATAAGTCGGTTATACGTGGTTATACTGTTCTGGGCCGGTGGACATCCGTGAGGTGGGCCAATGTCGGGCCTTATATAGCTTAATACACCGAGACCGGCATGATAGCGTTGGCCCAGAGTTTCGTTCTGAATTGTGCCAACGTTGGCATAACATTGTAATGTTTACTGGGAAACAAGTGGCAATTCACACACATGGGCAGTTCACCCAGTGGCAATTACCCCAGTGGCAATTCGCCGTGCACCGAAACATCCTAGTAACGAAACGTCCTAGTGACGAAACATCCTAGTAACGAAACGTCCTAGTGACGAAGCGTCCTAGTAAAACGAAACGTCCTAGTGACGAAACATCCTTGTAACGAAACGTCCTAGTGACGAAGCGTCCTAGTAAAACGAAACGTCCTAGTGACGAAGCGTACTAGTAAAACGAAGCGTCCTAGTGACGAAACATCCTAGTATCGAAACCTTCTAGTAAGGAAACGTCCTAGTAACGAAACATCCTAGTAACGAAACGTCCTAGTGACGAAGCGTCCTAGTAAAACGAAACATCCTAGTGACGAAACATCCTAGTAACGAAACGTCCTAGTGACGAAGCGTCCTAGTAAAACGAAACGTCCTAGAGACGAAGCCTACTAGTAAAACGAAGCGTCCTAGTGACGAAACATCCTAGTATCGAAACGTCCTAGTAACGAAACGTCCTAGTGACGAAACATCCTAGTAACGAAACGTCCTAGTGACGAAGCGTCCTAGTAAAACGAAACGTCCTAGTGACGAAACATCCTATTATCGAAACGTCCTAGTAACGAAACGTCCTAGTAACGAAACATCCTAGTAACGAAAAGTCCTAGAAACGAAACGTCCTAGTAACGAAACGTCCTAGAGACGAAACATCCTAGTAACGAAACGTCCTAGTGACGAAACATCCTAGTGACGAAACGTCCTAGCAACGAAACGTCCTAATAATGAAACTTCCGGTAAACATAAATCCGGGTTCGAAAGGTCTAGTAAAGAACCGTCCTAGCAGCGTTTTTATTTTAATTATTATTTAATGTACTTGTTGCAATATTATATATTTATTCATTTTTTGAGAATAATTGTGATTTCATATCTTTATATTTTAAAGCTATTATTCTATTCAGTTTAATTATTATTAAAACAAAGAAAAACTTCAAAAAAAAAAACCTGAATAAAAAAATAAACTTAAATTCTTCCTAAATTGTTTCGCTGAGTTGGATTCGTAGAAACGCGATGCTACCTAAGTCAAGACTACACCAGCACATGGAGAAAACAAGTCCAGACTTACCCGAGGGAGAATCTTCCGTTGTTTCAGCCAAAGAACATTTGGCTGAATCCAGATCTGAATGTTTCTAATTATTGACCATTTAGTTGGATAACAAATATTAACTAATAACTAATATCCACCCGCATTTTTGTTATATTCTCCAATTTGATACAATATCAAAAATGTTTTCTTAATATTACCGCGCAAAAGTAAATCAATTCACACCAGTTTGAAATTGTTACTATCTATCACTAAAAGAATATTATTATTATCAATCAACAAATTATAAGAAGAATCATTGACGCTCCCAATTTATCATTAATTTAAGATAATCCTCAACCATCTTAATACTGATAATATAATTAAACTGATCCCTTTGAGTTTTAAAGAGTATAAACTATACATGAGATGCACTGTAATCTATTACGAAAATAATGAGACGTGGCATGAAAGAACAAGGCGTTCTCTTACCGTAGATTACTCCTTTGAAACCATCTTTGTTGAAGAGAGAGAGAGAGCATAGTCTGAGAATTGAGTTCGTTAATTACCAAATAGCGACGCGGAGCTCATTTGTTTAGATTTAGAGACAGGAAGAAACTCGACTTCAGGAAGACAAAGGAAACTTTCTGGAATTGAATTTAAACTTTCTTTTTATTGATCTTTTTTATATGGGATGGAGGTAGATAACGGTAAGGATACGCGTAAGGATTGGAAACTAAATTTGATAACATCCCAACCAAAAAGTTATTATGGAAATATTTTCCATTATTGATGATTGTAATTTTTTTAGAAAATATCATATTTTTCATTATCTTTTGGATATCTTCGTCAAAACACGATGGGCTAAATAATCCTTTTTAACCTGTATTTCTCAGGAATGAATGATTTATCGTCATAGCTAGATAGATATTTAAATTTAATCATCGATTGTAATCGCCATTCAAAATCCAAAGATCGGCAATTATATAAATTCCTAAATATAAACTAATTTCAGAAATGAAGATATATAGACGATGATATTAATTTATTTATACAACTTAACAATTTAATCCTGCTCTGGAAAAATATGAGACACCCATGTTTACTCTATAAGCCATGTCACAAAATATGGCTCTTAAAAATTATGATATACTAAATTATATGCTTCAAAAGCTTGTAATGTAATTGTTTCAGTGCAATGCACTTTATTGTCTCAACATTCCAGCATGATGCACTTAGAACAAGACTACTGAAATTGCTCCCATTAATATTAACAAAGGATGACCAAAGTTCAATGCACTCAAACAGCGGCTCCAAGCGTTTGAAACATAATATTATAGTTTGCCTGTGCTACTGTATACTATATACTACAATAACCTCATTGTAAACTTGCGTAGATTAATATTAAACTAAACACAGTGTGTACTATTCAGCTGAAGCTGGACACTCTTTACCTGTCTATATAAATGATATAAAGTCATTAAATTCATTAAAAAAACATTAAATCTTTCTTTATTCATTAGTGTAGGGGTAGGCAATAACCAATATACATTCTTTAAGTTTAGTTATCTCAAATTATGTATGATAACTTTGAGAAATTCTCTATTTATGCAGTGGAAATATTCTTTCATCTTTATTAATCTGTGAGTAAATTATTACTTCCCAGTGATGCTAATAAGTCCAATTAGTCCGATTGCATAACATAAGTAACTAGATTATGTGCACTTGCTAGAGCGCATACCTTCGTCGCCAATCATCCCCCAAGTTTAATGCAATATGGTTCAATACTTTTGAGTTTTGAGTTTTAAATGACCTTGACCTTTGCCATATCGCTCCCAAAATTCTACCACAAGTTTCCTGTAAATTGACTAATCGTCCTATCCAATTTAAGACAATTTGGTAGAATACTTTGTTAGTTATTGAGCTTTTAATGGCTTTGACCTCCCAAAATCTAACAAAATGGTTCCTGTATATTGACCAATCGTACCACCAAGTTTCATGCAATACGGTTCAATACTTTTTGAGTTATAAATTACCATGACCTTGACCTTTGACTGGGTTACTGCTAAAATTTTACCAAAAGGTCACTGGACATTGACCAATCGTTTCACCAAATTTCATGAATTTTAGTCGAACAATTTTTCAGTTAAGCGAATAACAAGATGATAAATACATAATCAAATCAATAAATAAATGCCGTCTATAATATAACCTTTCCGCATTCTGCGAAGGTAATGATATTATATAAGGACTTGATTTAATTGCATATTACTTCTCATAAATAAAAATCATTATCCATACAGTTTCACTTAGTTTCACGCTAGTGTGACAAGCCCATAGGGTAAAAGAGGAAAATATTTAAATTTAATTTATGCTTTTAAAGTGAAAGTGAAATTTAATTATTAATGTCATTATTATTATATGGAAGTAGAGATGAAATAAAATTCAACATTGAATTAGATTTATAATACAATGTACAATTCTATCCCATATTCGACACATATCTGAAAAGGTTTGGTATGGAAAATAATTGAATTCACCCAGAATGTCAAAATTGCAAATCTAATTTGTTTGAGTCCCTTTATTTCAACATACGGTTTACTTTCACTGCATTACATAGTTTCCTAATGCAAATTGTATATTTTAATCAACAAAGTTAGTTTGAGAGCTAAAGTGGATGTTCAATTAGGAAATATCTGTTTAAATAACATTTTCAGTCTTTATATAGCGGGAATGTATCCCGTACGGGATACACCATTATTTTTAATTCATTATTGTGCACACATTTAGCTACAATTACACTGTATTAAACAATTAATATACCGAGGGCAAAAGCAGATATCTTTGTCATGAAAATAATCAATAAAAATATGATTTTCCAAAAAGCAACTATTTGATTTCAAATAATATACAAAAAATATTCCCATTAATAGAAATATTTTGAAAATGAATAAAAAAGAAAATACTGGAAATCTAGACAAAGTTAGAGGCCTCTAAAGAGTTAAGTCTCAGTCACAATGTCACGGCAAGCCTTTGTAATCATACCTAATCTTCATAATGCTTATCTGAAGGAAATAACATATCATTTCATTTTGACTGACAAGTGGTTAGTCTTTGTAGTCTGCTTTTTCGGAAATAATAACAAAATCATAATACTCGGAAAAGTGTGCAATATCTGGTAATGTTGTCTTAGGTGAATTAAATTGATTTCATTCAACAGATACAATATATTAATTAAAAAGAATGTATAGAGAGAAAATTATATAATGTCACATTCTAACTATTTCTGCATAAATGGGTTCATTATATTTTAGTCTATCATTACAATAAATTTCAGTAGCATGCTTTGATTTATGGAAGGATTCATCTTTATTTAGTGTTTCAAAGTGTTTTTTCTTATTCACAGTCCATGCAATGTGAGTGAATTTTGATATGATATGTAAAATTGAATTATAGGAAACTTTTATTTATTCGATAGAATGGGTATTGATAATTATTTTATTCTATACTTTTTCACATCTTTTTAAATTTTATTTCAATTTCCTTGTTCTTAGTCTCAAATCGCAGATAAAACTAATGCCAACGATTAAATAAGAATATTTTTTATGATATTTTGAAAATGATATTTCAAAATAACCAAAAAATAATTAGGGGAATATATATATTTTTTTTTAATTTAAAATTGCAAGTTCTGTTGATTAAAATAAGGTCAAATTTCTATATAATAATCAGCCGAAAAAAGCAACAAAATTGATTTTAAAAAGTAACTCTCTACTTATAATTGCTTTTTCTCTTCAAATTCACTCATATAACTACTTTCACAATTTTATATCCATTTTGAAGCAGTTTGCGGCAGGTTTCTCCATAGGAAAATGCCTTTAAGTTTTCAACAAGAATTTCAAATTTCAAAATAGAAAAAAATAATAATAAAAAAAAAAAAAAGTTTACACAATTTTTTTTAATTAATTTTGAAATATCACGTAAACTGAAAACAAATCTATTGTTTTCTTGCTATAAATCTCTAATATTCATTTATTAAAAAATGAAACAACCAACAGTTTCTTATAATTGAATCTTGCATATTATATCCAAATTTCAACTATTTTATATAAGAGACGGTGCAGAATGTATGCGTTCTCCTCAAAATTTCTTTAAAAATCATACAATTTTTCAAATAAAACCTTGAACAATACATCGGAAAGTCGTATAACGAAATTTTGATCTACTAGTCTACTTTAATTAATTTAAGCTCCTCCCCCCCCTCAAGTGGTACCATTCGGTAGATTAACCTATTTACAAGTAGATCTATCTAACAAATCAATTACAATTAGTTTAACTAACAAATGTATATAATATATCTGCTATTGATGATGTCGAACAAGAAAAGGAAAAGAATTGGCAAGATCAATCAATAAAAACATTTTTCATAAATCCTTAACTATAATTATAATCCATTCATTTCCCATAAAAATAATCAACTTACCACTCTATTAAAGTCTCGAACCAAAAGTTCGAATTTTCCAAAATATTCTTTCTATTAAAAGTTAAAGTGATAAGAATGTGTAACTTTTGCCATAATCCTACGAATGGAATTGTAGGTCTTGAAGTTCATGAGATTTAATTTCAGAAGCCTATTGAAAGGATGAGATCACTTAAATTCAGAGGAAAATCATTGGAGGAATATTCTGGGTTATTGGAAATTCCTTCAAAAATAGTGTACGATCACTATTTTTATGTGGTACCTATCTATGTTATATTGCACAATAATATTTTTCAAAACAATCTTGAATATTTTTTTCTATACTGAAATGTGTTTTTTTCCAATTTTATACAATTTATCATCTGTGGTACACATTTCGGCCTTTCATATTTCAATATTATTTTTGAGACTGCAATAATTTTTTAAGAGACAATAAAATATATTTCAAATCTAGAAGTGAATCCTTTTCCAATAAATGTTTTGTCGAACATTAATTTTTTTTTCTTAGTCATATTGGGTAAAGAACCTATTTAACAACACTAAGGCACTCACAATGTTCGATCAATTATTACCCAATATTTATTTATTATTATCCGAAAATCCCAGGTAAGAAGGATTTATTCCTGGTATATTATGGGAATATCCCAGACAAAAATTATTTTTTCTTGGGATATTATGAAAATATACAAGGTATGAAGGATTAAATCCTGAGATATTAAGGGAAAACCCCAAGAACAAATCCTTCTTGTAAGGGATATTATTATTTCTATTCATTGGAATACATACATGTATATGTTCCTATATGGGATTACTTAGTTAGAGTACTAATTTGTGAGCAGACAGAGGAGGCATATCATCACATTGGATCTTATCTCTCTGCTCCCCTCAGAAGTTAACTACATTCCTCACTCATAAACTTTGCCCCTCACAATGGACCAGCTTTGTTCAATGGCTTCAAATCCGGAGAAGCTGAAGATAGGCCACATTATCAGAGACTTACCTTGTACGTGTAACTTGTGAATCAGACGTCAAATTCTACCTATATTGGTTATACACTCAGTGGATTTTGATTTTGTTTCGAAATAAGGTAATTAGAAGCCAAGTAATCGAATTAAATATAGATAATAGAATAGATGTGCCTTGTAGAATAATAATTACACAGAGTTTGCAGCCATACGTACAAGTATAAATTACATTTAATTACGCTAAATCTTCACATTTGTATATGTATTAATGTAATATAAATAATATAAACAATTAGGTATGATTATTTGAATTGATTTATTTAATAAAATATTTATTATTACATTACAAGACCTCGGATCTTATCTGTTTGCTGGGCGAATTTGAAAATAATGAAATTAATTCAATATTATATCATGGATATGCGTTGTTATTTAATGACCTCTGCTTTATGAGAATACCTTTCCTTAATGACGAAGATTTGGAATTATATATTTGTAAACAATTAATAACTATATATTATATAATTACCAAATAATTACTGTTAGATAGTTATCAATTGGTTATCAGTAAGTAATCAATTGGTTATGATAGAAGTATATTTCTATGATATATTGCTATTTTTTCATATGCGCTAGTTAGTAATTATGATACCACTATATTTTTTTTATTTCCATTATTTTCAAATGCACCCAGCCAACAGAAAAGATCCAAGACCTCTTATTATCAATCTATTATCCCTACAATTTCAACTACATATACTTATGTTATTAACCTACTCTTATGACTCTTTTCTCTGCTGGTATATCATAGGATTGAAATCAGTTATCTTCAATCATTTATTTCCTTTTGTCCATTCCCCTTTTGTAGCATTAAAATTAACTCCATATATAATGTTGTTGAAACTCTTCTTTGGGTTCATTTTTCGATTCTAACGTTGTAAATAAATAAATTCAAATGCATTCATTAATAACCCTTAAATATATTCTCTTTCTTTTTCCTTTAATTTTCTCTCTCTAATGGGTGTGTAGAAGTGATACCTCTTCTGTTATTCTAATGGAAAATAAATATCATGGATTTCTTAAGTAAATACATCCGGAATAAAGAAATAAAATTAATTAAAAAGAATATAGAATGTTCTTATTGAGGTTTCATTATATATTAATTTATACAGTGTTTTCTTTCTATATTTCTATCGTGCTACTCAAAAGCATTTATATCTGAAAAAAGTTACATATATGTTTATGTTTCGTATGTTTTTCATTGTATATAATGTATTTTTAAAATTTACACTTCTTTGTTACTTTATTTCCCCGTAATTAATGTATTTTACACAGGCAATTCGTTTAATCATGTCAATGTTTAAACAAAACATAATACGTATAACTAAACATCCGATAATCATTTGAAGTAAATTATAAATTACTTCTAGTTTTTTCATGAGACTTATGATTAAAGTTATTGAGTTTACTCATTAATTATGATGTTCGATT
>CANNZV010002801.1:51311-135301 GCA_947561585.1 Caprella mutica | reverse complement strand
TATCCCGATAAACCACCGTGGGACCATGCCGATGCGTGCTGCCCTGCGCGGTAAGGATCTCTCGCGCGAACTGATCCATTGGCAAGTTCTTGCGGAATGCTTCGCGCAACCACTGGTCTAGCAAATAAACACTCTTAATTCCCGCCCGATCCGGATTCGGCCTCAAAAGGTCTGCCCATTTCACCGCCCAATGATCTGCATACCGAGCGTCTTGTAGACAGCAGCCCACCAACTTACGCCGCTTGTCAGGATCATCATCCGAAAGAAACGCCCGCACCTCGTCTGGCTCAGGCAACTTTCCGATCAAATCGATCGACACTCGGCGTAGAAACTCACTGTCAGTGCAGGGTGCAGAAGGCAGCACCCCCAACTTCTCAAAACGCGCATAGGCCAGTTCATCGATAAAGCTCGCACGCGGCAAGGACGCCAAAGCCCCGGAAGGGACAGACTTAGCAATGGTGACTCGCGCATTCATCACCTGCCCGAGGAAGCGAGCAACAATAACCGCTTCGCCATAGCGATTCTGGACCTGCGCCTTCCCATATTCATCGATCTCAACGATCTCTTCCTTATTAGACTCAAACTCTGCTAGAGACGTCACCTCACGTTCACGCCCATTCTCGTAATGCGCCGTCACTGAAAACTGAACCGCCTCGTCAAACTTGGCATCGAGGACAGAAGGAGTGATCGAGATCTTTGCTAGAGGCGAATCCTCAGGATGCGAATAAGGCGTACCCTCACTCACCCACTGGACAATCGTCTCATACGCTTCCGAGTCCACAGTGAACCGTCGTCCACCCTCATGCGGCACCGTTAGAGTCGCCTTCTGCAAGAGAAGACTCTGTTCCGGCGCTCCCGGCGACAACCGCCTACCACGTCGATCATGCACGATCGCCTCGAAATCCGCCAAAGGATCATAAGCAAAGACAGAAAGCTTAAACCCATTCTGGCCAGCTGGCTTAGAATGACACGAAGACCCACTGCACCCGGCTTTACTCAGCACAGGCAGCACGTCATCTAAGAAAGTGATCGACTCCGCCACCGCCACAGGCACCGCCAGGAGCAGCGCTACGAGGATGCTGACAAGTCTCATGAAAGGAGAAACCCCACAAGCTCTCCCAGGCTTCACCAAAAGATGCTAATCCCTTCATTCCATGCTAGCATCGCCAGCCACACCATGAACAGGCACGAGAAGATCAATTACGTCGAGTTTCCAGCCACTGACCTGGAGGCCACCAAGGCGTTCTTTGCTAAGGCATTCGCTTGGGAATTCGAAGACTACGGTCCCGACTACACGGCCTTCGCCAATGAAGGCGTGGACGGCGGCTTCTTCCGGTCCGAGCTCAAGTCGTCACCCGATACCGGAGGCACATTGATCGTTCTCTACAGTGAAGAATTGGAAACCACCCTAGCAAAGGTCGAGAACGCTGGCGGTAAGATCGTCAAGCCTGTCTTCTCCTTTCCAGGCGGACGTCGGTTTCAGTTCACCGAGCCCAGCGGCAATGAACTCGCCGTTTGGTCAGACAAAGATTAAAAGAGTCTCAAATCGCATAGCCATGCTTCCTCATTAACGCGAGGAATGTCTCTTTCGCGTCATCGACGATTGGGTCTCCATGAGCGACGACTATCCTATCGAAGTCCCAATCGGCAATTGTCTTTAACGAAGAGATGAAGGCACTGCGATCCTTGATCATGAAACGAAACAATCGGCTCATGCCCGGAAACTCGTGAATGCCTCCGATCACTCGAAGGAACCCTTGAGTCCATCGCCCCACCTCTGGAGACAAGTTGAACATCAGATCGGCAACAATAAGCGTCTTAGACGGGCGGTGAAAGAACACGTGCTCACGTATCTTCGGCATGCCAGCGATTTCTAACACTTCAATTTCTTTGCCCCACTCTTCAGGAATAGCGCAAAGAGACTGAGACCCCAAAGACCTTTTAAATCCAGGCGGGGCAAGGTAGGGAAGCTTAGGAAATGCTGCTCGACCGCCCTTCGCATAGGTGTCATGGAAATGCGTTGCCTCGACAAGCCACGCCGGTTCGCCAACCTCGTCAATGTCATTCACATGCTCAGGTTTGAAATTGGCGGTGGAATGAATGACGACTTTGCCTGACTCCAAACGGATCAGGGTAACCACACGGCCCATCTGACAACCTACCATTCGAAGTGGATGCCGTTGGATATATAAGTTCGAAGCGAGATTCTCTATCATGTCTAAAAACTACGGGTTCGTTCTCCTCCGCTTCACTTTCTTAGCTTTCTTCTGCTTCTTCGTATATGAGATTACCGGGCGAGGCACCGCTTCGCTAGGACCACGGAAGACATAAGGCAGCCAAAGAGCCCGGGCCTTCTCCCACTCTTCTAGACTACGCGTTGGATACCATGGAGGCGAGCCATGCTTGGTGAAGTCGATCGACCTCGCATTCTGTTCAACCCACTCTCCGACTGTCGCTGTCGGACATTTGTCAGGGAAGATACCGTTCCCGCGAAACTCATCAGAGACGCCCTGATCCTTGATAACATTGACACGCCAGCTTTCCAACTCAGCCATAAGCTCGACTTTCACCTGAGCGTAATCCGGGTCATCGGCAACATTATTCACTTCGTGAGGATCCTTGCGCAGGTCAAAAAATTCGATCGGAGGCTTGTTTGGCGCCATGAAGGCAGCTTGCTCAGGACTGAGAAGACCTTTGAGATTCAGCACATTCATTTCCGCTAGAGGCGGGTAAGCCCCTTCCTTGTAGTGGCTGAACTGGCAGTAGGCGCGCTCAGGCATGAGATTGAGAATGAGCTTGTGATCCTTAGAACGAATCGCCCGCATGGCATCGTGAGCATCGTCCATTTTATCGCGGGCACTGAAGACGTATTGGCGATTCCGAACAGCCTCACTGAACAGACTCTTTCCATGCAATGGCACAGGAGGCTTGATCTCGGCCGCTTCCAGAATCGTCGCGCAGATATCGATCGATGTGACCAAATCCTTGTTTACCTGCCCTGGCTTCACCTTGCCTGGCCAGCGCATGATCATGGGAATGCGCGTTCCCTCGTCATAGAGAAATTGTTTCCCCCGTATATGGCAGCGCCCGTGATCGCCAATAAAGAAGACGAGTGTACTCTCGGCAAGGCCTTCGTCTTTCAGACGTTCTAGCAAAGCGCCCACTTCGCGATCGATAAGCTGCATTTGCTCCAAGCCATTCGCCCAGTCACGGCGCATGAAGGGTGTGTCAGGATAATAGGGCGGCAACTCGACATCTTTGGCATCGATCGGGCGTCGTGGATCCCGTTCCCAAGCTCGATGCGTTCCACCAAACGTGATACGAGCAAAGAACGGTTGGTCAGGCTTTCGCTCTTTCCAATCCTTGCCCATGAACAACTCCTCTTTGGTATCTGGCAGGAAATTACAATCCGTCTTCCAACTCATCACGCAGGTGAAGTAACCAGCATCCGCAAAGAGATGCGGGATGGGGCGAATGCCATAGGGCAGCGGCTGCTTGTCATCCGTGCGGTGCTGATGCGCGCCGATGTAATTCTGATGAAATCCTGTCATCATCGCCGATCGCGAAGTCGAACAGACCGGCGACGTCGTGAACGCCGTTTCGTAACGAATGCCCTCAGAAGCCAACTGATCTACGTGGGGCGTCTGAATGCCCTTAGTCCCGTAACACGACAGATCAGGGCTCCAATCCTCGATCGTGATCCAGAGAATGTTTGGCTTGGCAGCCTGAACGTGGCTAACGAGTATACTCAAGAGACTTAGGACAAAGATAGCGTGCTTCATAGAATAGGAATACCGTCAGCCTGGGCATCCTAACGCGACTTCGCCGACAACATCGAACGTTATTTCAAACCATCGCCTCAACCCCGTCTCCCCTCTTCGCTGACAAACTCCTTTTCGAAGACAGCTTCAACCGTACTGAGGCGGACGACACCAAGGAGCAAGTAGGTGAAGACTGGTAAACAAACAGCAAACGCCGCGCCAAGGGTATCATCAAAGCCGAGACTATCACCATCACCACACCCAAGGAGGCCGATCATTTGGGTCGCGTCAGCCAAGTGAGGATTCGCCCAGGTTCTGTCACCATTCAAGATAGCAAGACCGGTTCTTCGACAAAGCAATCCGTAAGAAGCGCCTCGACGGGGCATGACTAAAAGCATGAGCGCCAAGAGATACTGCTATGACAATGCAGCCAATGAGAGCTTCTTTGCCAGTCTCAAGCGGGAGAGCTTTCCTGAAGATTGCTGCTTCGAAACGAAAACTGAAGCCCACCTCCGCCTCTTCGACTACCTTGAAACCTTCTACAATCACAGCTCACTTGGCAACGTTTCACCTGAAACTTTCTCAATCAGAAACTCGATCTAAACTAACACAGCTCCCTATCTGATTAGTGTCCATTAACTTGGGGGAAGACCAGCGTTCGCATTAATTCCAACAGCGTCAAACAATCATGGACGCTCAGCGAGACGGTGCCAGGCGGCAAACTCTTCAGCCTTACGAGCCAAGAACGATGATAGTCAGGACACAGAACAAGACCTATCCGTAATTTCATCGAAACATTTGTCTGGGCCCTTGATTCATTAGCAGACGTAATCTCAGCCGTGGACGAACAGATAACCAGGCTCTTCCAGGCCATCGACCAAGGAGCAACTGCCCCCGCCCAGCGGCTCTTGCCCCTAGTCTACGAGGAACTCCGCAAGCTCGCTGCCGCTCGCATGGCCCATGAGAAGGCCGGTCAGACTATCCAAGCCACAGCTTTAGTGCATGAGGCCTACATGCGCTTGCTCAATGACAAGGACATGCAATGGGAGAGCCGTGGCCACTACTTTGCCGCCGCCGCAGAGGCCATGCGACGGATTCTGATCGAACGTGCCCGCGCCAAGAGCCGCCACAAACGCGGCGGCGGGAAACTCCAGCGGGTCGATATCGAGGAGGTCAATTTGGCCATCGAAACCCAGCCCGACATCCTCCTAGCCGTAAACGACGCCCTCGAACAGCTCGCGGCGGAAGACCCGCAGAAAGCAGAATTGGTCAAACTGCGCTACTTCGTCGGCATGACCATTCCTGAAGCCGCGCGGGCCCTAGAGATCTCTGAAATCATGGCCAAACGTCACTGGAGTTTCGCCCGATCATGGCTGTTCAAGCGGCTGACGGAAGAAAGTTGAACTTTCCTGATCCGATTTCAGGAACAACAGCGCCTTGGAAGGTGAAGACCCAATCGACCATCTATGAAACCTATCCATCCATTAATCGCGCTTCTTCTCACTCTCGGCTTCAGCCATGCCCGAGACCTCACGGCGACCGAGCTACTCAAACAGATCGATCAGGAGAGGCCAATCACGCTGACAAACAGAAACATCAAGGGCGATCTCGATTTCACCAAACTGAACCAGAAGACGAAAGGCGGGTCTTACGGTGGTAAGGTTGGACGGGTGAAAGAGTTCTTCACCAAACTCCGCGCGCCACTCGTGCTCGAGGATTGCGTTATCGAAGGCAACCTTATCACTTTCACCGAAGAACGTCGCCGCCTCTTGCTCAAAGAGAACTTTGTCGCCTTCGACGCCCCACTAACTCTGAGGCGTTGCCGCATTCTTGGAAGCACCACATTCGAGCGGCTGGCCTTCTACGAACAACTCACGATCGAAGACTGCACCTTTGAAAAACAGGTGAGAATTGAGAAGGTCGATTTTAAAAAAGCCCCCAAGTTCAGCGGAAACACCTTCAAAAAAGGACTCCGCAGCAAAGACAGTAACTGGGAGAGCAAGGGTGGTAACTGGATCGACTCTGGGAAGGAGAATGAGGCGACAAGCAAGCGTGGCATTCATGTGTCCTTGAGGAATCCGTCAGGGAGTTCGGTCGGCATCGCTTTCGGGGAACACTACTGGAACCTCTCACCACGCGGCACGTCTAACCTGCAAGCCCCGCCAGGGACAAAGATCTACCTCACCAAGGACGGTAAACGTGACCGCGTTCTCCTTACCGTGACACCTGAGATCGCTGGAAAGAAATTCGACATCACCCGTCTCTAACACCTACTTATGGACCCACGCCGGCAGCAACTTGAGGCCCTATTCAACCAAGCCTTGGCCATGCAAGATCCCACGACCCGCGAGTCCTTCGTGCGCACCGAATGCGCCGAAGACACAGCGATGGCCAACGATGTTCTTGCGATGCTAGAGGCGCACGAGCAAGCCAAAGGCTTTCTCAAGACGGTAGACCACTCTGGTAAGTCCCCCACCCTTCAAGAAGTGACGTTGAGTGAGGAGGCAGGAATGGTCATCGGGCGCTATAAGTTGCTGCAGAAGATCGGTGAAGGCGGCTTCGGGGTCGTCTACATGGCGGAACAAGAAGAACCTGTTCGACGTCGCGTCGCCCTGAAGATCATCAAGCTCGGGATGGACACCCGTCAGATCATCGCACGCTTTGAGGCCGAGCGCCAGGCCTTGGCCATGATGGACCATCCAAACATCGCCAAAGTTCTCGATGCAGGCAGCACCGAAAGCGGCAGGCCTTACTTTGTCATGGAGCTCGTGCGCGGCGTCGCACTAACAACTTACTGCGATCAAGAGAACCTATCGACCCCAGACCGTCTCACACTCTTCATCAATGTCTGTCAGGCAATCCAACACGCCCATCTCAAGGGTATCATTCACCGTGACATCAAGCCAAGCAACGTCATGGTCACCCTCCACGACGGGAAACCAGTGCCCAAAGTCATCGACTTTGGCATCGCTAAGGCCACCCAACAGCGACTAACCGAGAAGACTCTGTTTACCCAATATCAGCAGTTCATCGGCACACCCGCTTACATGAGCCCTGAACAAGCAGAGATGAGTGGACTGGAAGTGGATACCCGCACTGATGTCTATGCCCTGGGCGTGATGCTCTACGAATTGCTCGTTGGAAAAACCCCCTTCGATTCCGCCGAACTCATCAGTGCCGGGTATGATGAGATTCGTCGGCGGATCCGAGAGGAAGAGCCGAGCAAGCCTTCTACTCGCGTTGCTACCTTCGCCCAGAGCGATCTAACAACGTTCGCAAAGCATCGTCGCTGCGCTCCCAACAGTTTAGCCAAGTCTCTCCGTGGAGACTTGGACTGGATTGTCATGACCGCCTTAGAGAAGGACCGTCAGCGTCGCTACGAAAGCCCATCCCTCCTAGCCAAAGATATTTCCCGTTACCTACTCGACGAAGCGGTAGAGGCACGCCCTCCAAGCATTGCCTATCAAGTTCACAAATTCGTCAGTCGACACCGATTCGCTTGCATTGCGGGACTCGTCACCACAGCGTCGATCATTGCTGGGCTCTTCTTCTCTATCTATGGTCTCACAGAAGCCAAGAAGAACCTCTCAGCCTCACAAACGAACGAGAAGCGAGCGATCTCAGAGAAGGACCGGGCTGATCGCGAAGCAGCCGCGACTCAGCGCCTTCTCTACCCATCCATACTCACGGCCGCCAGGCAGGCCGTACGCGAAGGTAAACGCGCCCGCGCACAGCAACTCCTCGCCATGTGCCCAGAAGCCGAACGGGGATGGGAATGGAGCTATGTTTCACAATCCCTATCAAAGCCACGTCAGATCTTCTCGGGACACGATCGAACACAATGCGTTTACGACGTCCGCTACGAGGCGGGTGGACGCAGGCTCGTGTCAGCCGGAGAAGATGGCATCGTTCACGTCTGGGATGCCGGAAACCCCACGCCACTCTCCACGTTTCGAGGACACGAAGGCCCTGTAATCCTTGCCAGCTTTCTTTCAAACAGCCAGCAGATCGCCTCAATCGGTAATGATCAAACTCTCCGCATCCTGGAAGTCCAAACCGGCACCGAGATCGGGCAAGCAACAAGCCAAGGTCGAATCTTTGTCAAAGCGGCACTGTCCACTCTCGGCAACCGCATCGTCACAGCTGAACGTGATGGAACCATTCGCCTGTGGTCCGCAAGCTTGGAGGAAGAACTCGCCGTCATGCCAACCCAGGTGCCAGACATTTCACGGATAGCTGTCCACGACGCGACCGGTACAGTGGCGGCCGTTACCGAGAACAGTCGACTTTACATCTGGAACGCCAATGCCGAAGTGTTAGCAGAGATCACTGAAGAGGGCCTTGGCTTTGACAGCGTCGCGTTCTCTCCCTCCGGCCATCTACTTGCCACTGGAGACCAGGAAGGTCGCGTCACGCTTCGTCAAGTCAGCGATGGACAGCGTCTCAATTCATGGAAGGTGCACGCTCGAAGTGTTAGTGCCCTTGCCTTCAGCCCTGACGAATCGCTACTAGCCACGACCGGATGGGAAGGCGGTCTCTCCATTCGCGATCTCACGTCTGGAGAAGAGTTAGGCTTCTTCCTGACAGACGAAACCCACAGCCATGCCGTGACTTTCTCTCCCGAGGGGCACCACATTGCCGTAGCCGGCCAGAACGGAAGCCTCACACAATGGTCTCTCGATCAACTCACGCCCCCTACCTCGTTCATTGGGCATGACAACATCGTCGTTGAAGCCATCACCACTCCCGATGGGCGCCACCTCGCCTCGGTGGGGCGTGACGGCACTCTGAGACTCTGGGACATGCAAACTAGCGTCGAAGTGCGGCGTCTTCGAGCGCATTCAGGAGGGATCTATTCTCTCGACATCAGCCCTGACGGCACTCGAATCGCCACGCGAGGCAGCGATGGCCACTGGCGTCTATGGGAGCTCCCCAGCGGGCGTCTGCTTCAAGAACATGCCATCGATCACCGTGTGAGAAATCTCCGTTTCAGCCCCGATGGAACGAAGCTCGCAGCGGGCGCTCGTCGTGAAGGTGCCGATGCCTCGACGACAGAACCTGCCATTGGCATCTGGGATATTGCTAGTGGAACAGAGCTACTCAGACTCGAAGGACACCGTGGTCCAATCATGCGTATGGATTTCAATCCTAGTGGCACTCAGCTTGTCTCCACATCCCATCACGACGACAACAGACAGGACGGGAGATCTCTCATCTGGGATCTCCAGTCTGCGCAAACAATCCTAACTCTAAAACCAGAAGGAGACGCCGTCTCCAACTCCGTCCTCTGGTCGCCAAATGGATCTCGTATCTACACCGGCCACAGTGACGGCCGCCTCTGCTTCTGGGATGCCACCACAGGCAAACTGGAGCGCACCGTGTTCGCCCACGGCGAAATGGTCGGCGCGCTTGAACTCAGCAAAGACGGCAAACGCCTCCTCAGTAGCGCATGGTACAGTGATGAAGCTAAACTTTGGAATGCAGAGTCCGGCGAGTTTCAATTCGGCTTGAGCACCGATATTCCCGGAATTTCTGACGTCGGTTTCGCCAATGAAGACCAAGCGATCATTGCGGCAGGAATGGATGGAGGCCTGAAACGCTTCAGCATCCAGGCCCCAACTCCCGGGCTCTACGACAAGCAACGGAGGGTGAAGACGCTAGCCAGCAGAACGATGCTACCATTGGAACATCCCGCGTCCGCCGAAACTATCAACGATCTCATCACCAAGTATCAGGCCCTCCATCGGGAATCTACCTATGGAAATGTCGACACCCCATCGAGTAACCAAGTGACCACCGCCGCGCTTGATGCACTAGCAGAGAAGCACTACAGCAGCCGGCACTTTGCCCAGGCATTACAGATTCTAAATCGGGCACAAGAACTCAAGCACGACGATAAACGCGATCTCCGCATCGCTTGGATCACTGAAGTCCAGCCGATCCTTGAAGGCACCGCCAAGCCTATTGAGTTGGACCTCACCCCCTTTGTAGGTCGCTATCAAGAAAGAGAGTTCCGCCTGGAAGGCGATCAACTCGTTTACCGCCACCGCTTCTTCGAACGCGAATGGCCCCTTCTCCCTATTTCCCCTAACAGGTTCACCGTTCAAGGCGATGAAACGCTCCAACTTTACTTTACAGGGGATCGTGTCGAAGGGCACTACTTCTCCGGCAACCGGGACTACTCTCTCCGCAAACACTAACATCTATCGCATCCACATGAATCCACTCCTTCGATTCCTCTTCGGCAACGACTTCAAAACCGGACCGTGGGCTTCGCTTGCACTCCTTCTGCTACGAATTCACATTGGATTAGCCATGATGGGAGCGGGCCTCGACAAGCTCCCCGTTCCCGAATGGCTTGTCGAACAGGTCAGCGAAACCGGTTTCCCTCTCCCTAACTTCTTTGCCTACCTCTCGGTCCTAGCGCAGTCTGCGGGAGGACTCCTCATCGTCATCGGCCTCTTCACCCGCCCCGCCGCCATCACCCTTGCATTCACAATGGCGATAGCAGCCTTCAGATTCCACGGCGTCACCCCTTTCTTAACGATTCACGTCACCCAGACACTCTTCTGGTCATTCCTGATCTTCGCGATCGGTGGTGGCGGGCGCTTCACCCTCGACCACTGGATTCATTCTGCCACACCTACAAGCAAGCCTCGCGTGCTTGCCGCATGGAGTGTCGCCCTTGCGCTGATTGGTTACACGCTCTTCATCCAGTTCACCGAGGCACCCCGCCAACAAACCACCGCAAGTAGCTCCAGCGATCAGATTCGCTCGGTAAACCTCGCCGGCTCTTTCAATGATTGGAACGTAGAAACCACTCCCATGGAGAAGCAACCAGACGGCTCCTGGCAAACAATCCTCACACTCACCAATTCCGACCCACTCGAGTTCAAGTTCGCCGTCAACCAATCCTGGGATCTCAACGCTGGAGAATCGGATCAGGTCTCCGCAAGCCTCCCCCTTCGTGCCATCGCCGAATCCAACATCGAAGCCGAACCTAGCAACATCCGAGCAGACATCAAGCAGGCTGGGAAATACCAGTTCACCATCGATTCAGACACTCTTGCCTACAGCGTAACAAGACTAGCGACGAAAGAAGACTTGTTAGGCGAATGGCAAGTCGACCTGCGCCCCACCCCTGATGCCGATGCTTACTATCAACCACTCATCATTGATACAGCCAACAATGACCAACTCACCGGCCAATTCTACCAAACCGAAATCTACGCCGGTCAGCTCAATACCCAATGGAACACGGTGCAAGGCTCCTTCGTCACAAAGGATGGCAACTCTGACTACCACACCACATTCAAACTAACCAATGGCAAACTGGAAGGCACCACTCACGCACCCAGCCGAGATCTGTTCTCCGTCTGGACGGCCACCAAGAAATAGGAGGCCATAAATGAGCTGAGTGATTCGCTGATTAGATTGATCGTCAAGAAAGCGCCACAGATCCCACGATCCCCCCTACTTTGGCCGCTTGAAGCGCTCCCGCGCACGCTCCACTGCCGCCCGGCTCCCGCAGCCTTCCACGTGATCATTCACCATGCCCATTGCCTGCATGAATGCATAGGCCGTCGTTGGTCCGACAAATTTCCAGCCACGCTTACGAAGATCTTTACTCAGAGCCTCCGAACCAGGTGTCTTGCCGAGCTGCCGCAAAGTATCGTAATCACACACCTTCGGCCTCTCACTAACGGAAGGCTCGTGCGCCCAGAAGTAAGCACCCAAAGAACCGAACTCATCTACCAGCTCGACGGCCCGCTTGGCATTATTAATCGTCGCCTCGATCTTTCCGCGGTGACGGATAATCCCTTCATTCTTCAACAACTTCTCCACCCGTCGCGAAGTAAACTTCGAGACGACTTCATAGTCAAATCCCTCGAAAGCTTCGCGAAAGTTCTCGCGCTTGCGCAAGATCGTCAGCCAGCTCAGGCCCGCTTGGAAGCCCTCTAAACAGACCTTCTCAAACAAGCGAACGTCGTCATCCACAGGCTGCCCCCATTCGTCATCATGATAGACAATGTAGTCCGCGTGCCCACCATGCCACCAGCAGCGTGACTGCCCATCAGGTTCTCGTGTCAAACCATCATCCATAAGCTCAGGTTCCTCATTGAAGCCAACAGCGTCAAACGTATACGCTCCCAGTCATGATCAGCATCATTCTCCCCATGCACAACGCTGCCGCGACCATTGGCGCAGCGGTGGAGAGTTGCCTAGCTCAAACCCACGAGGACTTCGAGCTGATTCTTGTAAATGATGCCTCCTCTGACACCCCTCACCTTCCGAAGGATCCTCGGATTCACTTTCACCAATCAGAGAAACATCTCGGAGTGGCTGCCGCATTTCAGTTAGGCCTCGATCACGCTCAGGGCGAATTGATCGCTCGCATGGACGCGGACGATATCAATCACCCGGAACGCCTTACTAAGCAGTTCGCGCTCCTTCAAGAGCGCCCCGAACTTGATGCCGTGAGCTGCCTTGTCGATATCCGCAAACGAATCGATGGAGAACTCCATCCGCCAGATGATGGCTACCAACGTTTCGCAGAATGGCTCAATCGCCTGACAGAACCAGATGAGATCGCCAAAGAACGTTTCATTGATCAACCCCTCGTCAATCCCACGATGCTCATTCGGCGCCCTGTCTTTGAGGCCCATGGTAGCTACCGGGTGGACCTAAATTGGGCTGAAGACTACGACTTCTGGCTTCGACTCCTTCACGCAGACACCAAGATCGCCAAAGTGCCAGAAACCCTCTTCACTTGGACCGATCATCCCAGCCGCCTAACCCGCACCCACACGGACTACACACAAAAGGCATTCACAGAATGCAAAGCACACTACCTGAATCAACTACCCCAAGTCCAGGCCCACGGTGTCGCCATCGGCGGCGCAGGTCCCATTGGCAAGTCCATGGCCAAGGCGCTCCGATCTTGCGGCACTCGATTGCATTGTTTTTACGACCTTCACCCACGACGCGTAGGTGAAATCATTCAAGAAGTGCCAGTCCTGCACCTAGATGAACTACAACATAGCAAGACCGTGTTACTGGGAGCCGTCGGCCAACCCGGAAAACGCTCAAATCTACGCCGCGACGCGCTAGCAAGCGGCTACACAGAAGGCGAAGACTTCTTCTCCATCGCCTAAGCTACCATCACTACCTAAACGTCCTGTTTCTTCCAACCACCACGGAAGAACAACAACGCAGCCAACACCGTCAAGAGCGAGTCCGCTAGAATAACAGCCCAGAAGATGCCACTAGGTCCATACCCTAAGGTGAATGCTAGCCACCAAGCGAAAGGCAGCTGAAAGATCCAGAAAGCAATGAAATTCAAGATCGTCGGGGTGCGCGTGTCACCCGCGCCATTAAAGGCCTGCGTCATGACCATCCCCCAACCGTAGAAGACGTAGCCATAACTAAAAACACGCAAACAGCGCACACCCACAGCATGGACTTCAGGATCCTTCGTAAAGATGCCCACAAAGTAGTCCCCGAAGATAAGGAAATTCACCATCACAAGCACGGTGAAGACCATGTTATAAGCGCCCGTGATCCACACCGCACGCGCGGCTCGATCCGGCAACTGAGCCCCCAGATGCTGACCCACCAACGTGGCCGCGGCATTGGCCAATCCCCAGCTAGGAAGGATGGTGAAGACGATGATGCGAATCCCGATGGTGTAACCTGCCAGCGTATTGTCACCGAACTTGGCCATGTACTTCATCATCACGACCCAGCTCGTCGTCGCGATGATCATTTGGGCAATGCCTCCAGTGGACACCGTGATGAGTCGCTTGATCAGTGCCCAATCCCGCGTCATCACCTCACCCTGCAATCGAATCTGGCCAGTTCCTTTCCGAAGATGATAACATTGATAGAACAATGCGACACTACGACCCGTGAGAGAAGCAATCGCCGCGCCTGTCAGTCCCAGTTCTGGAAAGAACGCCAAGCCAAAGATCAGGCAAGGATCAAGAATGAGGTTGATTCCATTGCCTAACCAAAGCGCACGCATGGCCAAAGCAGGATCACCTGCCCCTCGGAAGATAGCGTTATTGATAAAGAGCAGTAGAATGACCACATTGGCCGATAAAGTAATACGCGTGTAATTGCTACCCACGACGATGACCTCATCCGAGGCACCCATCCACCCAAGAACTTTGTGCGCACCGAACCAGCAGATGATGCCAGTAACCAAGCCCACACCCACACCGATACGAAGCGCCTGCGCACCGACCTTGGCCGCGTCTTCTGGGCGATTCTCACCGATACGCCGCGATACCATCGCCGTCACCGCAATCGCGAGCCCCACGGCGAGCGCGTAGTAGATCGTAAGAACTGATTCGGTCAGCCCCACCGCAGCGGTAGCCTGCTCGCCGAGCTTGCTCACCCAGAAGATATCGCAGATGGAGAAGAGCGACTCCATCGCCATCTCCAAGACCATAGGAATCGCTAACAGAACGACGGCACGACTCAGCTTGCCCGACGTGTAGTCATGCTGCTTCCCGGAGACAGCAGCACAGATCGTGCCCCACCAGGTGGTGTCTGATGGAGACGCTTCCACCTTGGAGAGGACGCCAAGCCTTCAGGCAAGTCAACTCATTCAAGCGCTAGCTAAGATCGAGCACGCCGCCTTCGCAGAGCTTGGGGTTTCCAAAGCTATCCAAACGATGACCCGCCCCATGAGCAAAGGACATCCAGAGACGATTGATGGACATCTTGTCGTACTCCATGGCACGGCCCATCTTGAACCCAAAGCCATCGCCTAACAAGACGAACGGAATGTTATTCAAAGTGTGAGAGTTGCCTTTGCCCAACTCATTCGTCCACACGATGGTCGTGTGATCTAGCATGCTACCATCTGCGCCCGGCTCCGGCGTGCTTGAAAGCTTCGTCACGAGATACTCTAGCTGCTGCGCAAACCAGGTATTAATCTTAATGAGCTTCTTCTGGGCATCCTCATTGTCATCCGGCTCATGAGACAAGCCGTGGTGGCCCTCATTGATGCCGAGCCACCGCATGCGGGCTTGCCCCACTGAATTCGTATACTGCAAGGTAGCCACACGAGCCATGTCATTCGAAAAACCATTCACCATGAGATCGATCTGCATCCGGCTGATCTCAGGAATATTATCATTGGTATCAGAAATACCTGGCTCCAGCTCAGGAGCGGCATGATGGAGCTTCTGAGTATCCGCCGCCTTCAGCTCATTCTCCATTTCGAAAACGAACTCAGCATGATCTGCTAACATTTGGCGATCTTCCGGACTGACCATCTTCTGAAGCTTCTTGAGATCTGTCTGGAGCTCATCCAAGACGCTTCCCAAGTGCTCCTTATCCTCAAGCTTTCCATAAAGCTTCTTAAACATCTGATAGGGATCATCGATCGCGCCCACTGGCTTATTCGGCCCCGCATAGACCATACGAGTCCAAGGATCCGCTCTGTCCGGCACGCCCACTCCAAATTCAAGCGAGCCGAAACGCGTGCGAGTCGCTTCCTGACTCTGGAAATGATTCTTCAGCTCCTGATCGATCGAAATGCCACTGCACCAGCCAGCCGGGGTATCAGAGCCCCCTTGGATATTTCCAGGAAAGAGCTCCTTGCCCGTGAGCAGACAACTCATGCCGCGCATGTGACTATCACCATCACCACGCACTTTATTAGACATCCCTTGCAGCATGAGCATGCGATCACGGTAAGCTTCGAGCGGCGAAAGAATCTCTTTCAGCTCAAACTCACTCCCAGTCTTATCTGGCCAGAAAGATTTCGGAACCGTCCCATTCGGACTGATCATGATGACTAGCCGCTGCTTCTTAGCGGAGGAAGTACTAGCGCCTTGGAGGCTAGGCAGACCACTGAGAAACGGAAGCGAAGCAGCAGAAAGTCCGAGCTCGCGAAGGAAATTACGGCGTATCATGATTGTTTGGGATCAGGGGTATCAAGCTGGTTGCAAGCGGCCAGGGTAACAATGTCGATAATGAGTTGCTGTATATGAAACCCCGAGGAGACGAAACCATCGTGCAGGCGATCGAGCGTGTCTAGGCCGTAGGCATTGCACGGCTGTTTCACGAGGTGCTCAAAGAGATGCTGAATAAAGCTCCGCTGCGCTTCACGATTCGTTGCTGCATGCTCAGCGACATCCCGGGCTCCTCTAATCGTAATGCGCTCACCTTGAAGCGTTTCATAGTCACTCTCAATCTCGATTGGACGATCTTGTTCCTCAAAGCGGTAGCGCCCGACAGCATCAAAACGTTCCAGACTAAAGCCTAACGGATTGATCATCGAGTGGCAATTCATGCAAGCTTTCGACTTCGTCAGCTCTGTCACTTTCTCTCGCATGGTGAGATGCGGATCAAACCGACTCTCTTCAAACTGGACCGCCTCGGGTGGTGGTTTAAGTGAACGCCCGAGGACATTCCGCGTGACAAAGACTCCTCGATGGATCGGCGACGTAGTACGATGATAGGCAAACCGCGCCAAGAGATAAGGATGCGTGAGAACGCCAGCACGCGCTTTCGGATCGAACTTAACTTTACGAAGCTCACTGCCCTCAAAAGTCCCCTCGCCCATGAAATCGGCTAGCTTGTCATTTAAATAAAGATAATCAGCCAGCAAGAGCTGCCGGAAATCAGAAGACTCACTCCACACCACCTCGTCGATGAATCGGTCAAGCGAACGCCTCATCTCCGAGATCGTTTCCCGATCAAACTTAGGGAACAGTTTCGGGTCCTTGGCCAAATCAAGCTCCCCCTCGATGTGAAGCCAATGGTGAAAGAACGCACGCAACTTCAAGCGAGTCACTGGATTATCTAACAAACGCCCCACCTGTTTACGAACCGTCTTTGGACTGGTAAATACTTTCGTTTCTCCCAGCTTACCCGGCAGACTATCTCGCAGATACAAAGCCACACGCGAAGCCACCACCTCGGCATCGATACCATCCGAAGCGAGCATTTCAGGGTAAAGAAAGTGCGGGGAAGAAAGCGCTAGAAGCACCACACGCTTGATCGCGACTTCGTCAGCTACGCCTTCGGCGAAATGTCGCTGCACATAGAACTCCAGTTCACGGTCTGCTAGAAGACGACGGAAGGCACGTTCAACAAACTCACGACCAAACCTCTCGACCGCCTTCTTCCAGCCATCGCTGTCAGGCTTGCTCTCTGCTAGCCTGCCGAGATTCGCCACGACATGATTGGCCACTTCTACTGCAGCAGAAGTCGTCGCCGCATGCCAGGCCTTGGAAACAGCCGTCCCTCGCACATACCCCATGCTCTTGTCATCCGCAGGAAACGCCGTGCTCACGACCATGACCGGCGACACACGTTCTGGAGACAGCGCCGCTTTAGGAATGATAGTCTCTACACCATGCGGCGGTTTCCACGCGAGTTCGATCGAAGCTGACTTCCCCTTGAATTTGAAATACTCCAGCTTCAAAGGGTACGCCCGACCACCTAACAACTTCACCGTGGCTCGCTCTTCGCGCAACATGCCAGAGCTGACCCAACCATCGATGAAAGCCGCATCAGAAATCGAATTAAGAAAGAGGCGAAAGCCATTCTCTGACTTCACAATGAACTCATAAACACCCGTTTCCTGCACGATGAGCGCACCGTTCCATTCGATGGCAAAGGCCTCCGCACCGATCTCCTCAGGCAACGGAGATTCAGTTTTAAAATCGAACTGAATCTCCGAATCCGTGCGCTCCAACTTGCGCTTATCTCGCCTCGTCTGTCTCCCCTCGTAATAAGAAGCCCGCAAGCCCCTATCCTCACCAATCTCTTTCGTCCCGCGGAAACTTCCCACAAGGTCTGCCACCGATTGCTCATACTGGCTTGCCGTCAACCGCGACAGCTCGACCCGCGCAGGCTTGTTTCGCGCCCTGGCGTCTTCTGAATAGAACGCCTCATGAATGTAAGCTGCCACAGCCCGAGCATCCTCATCCTCGCACAACTCGGCCTCGTCCTCCGGCATGGTTCTGTGAATGAGTTTGGCCAGATCAGAAACGGTTCGGTCACCATAAAGCGCCTCATCATATTCATCGACCACGCCCTCACCTTTCGGTCCGTGACACTCCACACAGAGCTTACGATAAATCACTTCTCCCCTCATCCGCACGTCCTCAGCTAGAGCCGAAGTCAGAGCGAAGAGGATGAGAAACGAGATTCTGCCGAGCATCATGAGATGTAACTAGAAACCTCTAGCCTCTAGATTGGGTGCGCCCTTACCTCAAGAAATACGACACCGCGAGGCAGCTAATAGCTCGGCAACCGTCGCGGAGCCAACCGTTCCATCCAACCATCCGCCCCCGACTGAAAGAAGAGTGCATTGCGACGATAATCGATCAACGCCCCATGCGTGATAAAGAAATCCGAACCCACAATCCCATCCATCCTAATCGTACGTTTCCGGGCCGGCGCTTCATTGATCGCATCTAGATTGAGAATGTGCGCCTTAAAAGGGCCCTGTCGGCGGTAGTTGCCGATCTGAATCTCATCAATCACGCCCTCCTTAGCGACCGTATCTTCCGAGCCTAACCAAGCCAAACGCAAATCCGAGGCCACCATCTTACTCACGCAGCGCTTGGCGAAACGATGATCCAGCACGGTGTGACTGGCCCCACTATCGACCAAGAAGACACCCGCATGTCCATTCACCCTCACCGGCACAAAGTTCAGCCCAAAGTCATCTCGCTGCATCGGCAACTGATGCCCTGAGGTGAGCGCACAACTAGGAAACAGGACAACAGAGAAACCAAGCAGAAGGAGGGCTGCAAGCTGGGAGAAGTTCACATTCATAGGAGGAGAACTCAAAGATGGCGAGCGTCTCCAGGATGTAAACCCTTTACGAGCCAGCCTGCGACTCAAAAGACCGAACATGATTGCAGCCCCTCCTGCGATTCTCTAGCGTAGCCTCCCATGAAAGCCATTCTAGCCCTCACCTTCTTCGTTCTGCCCGGCCTCCTCATCGCCGCCGACGAGAACAGACCTAACATCGTCCTCATCATGACGGATGACATGGGCTATGCCGATATGAGCTGTCAGGGCTCTAGCACCATTCGCACGCCCAACCTCGATCGCATGGCCGCGGAAGGCACTCGCTTCACAGACTTCTATGTCGCCCAGCCAGTGTGCACGGCTTCGCGCGCCGCACTGATGTCAGGCTGCTACTCAAACCGGGTAGGACTACAAGGCGCTCTCAACCACACCAGCCGCAATGGCATCCATCCTGACGAATGGCTCATGCCTGAGATGTTTAAAGACCGTGGCTATGCCACCTCCGCCATGGGCAAGTGGCATCTGGGAACCGTGGTCGAGCTAGGCGCCACCCGCCACGGCTTCGATGAATGGTTAGGCATCCCCTACTCCAACGACAATACAAAGTACCACCCCGTCCTGTCTAAAGAAATGCCCCCACTCCCCTTCTATGATGGCGAAGAGGTCATCGAGATGGATCCAGATCAACGCCAGTTCACCAAGCGATTCACGGAACGCGCCGTTTCCTTCATCGAGCGCAATCAGGAACAACCCTTCTTTCTCTACATGCCGCACGTCATGCCTCACGTGCCTATCTTTGCATCGGAGCACTTCGCTGGCCGCTCACGACATGGAGCCTACGCAGACGTCATTGAAGAACTCGACTGGTCCGTGGGAGAAGTGCTAGCCACACTCAAACGACTCAACCTAGATGACAATACGCTAGTCATCTTCTTCTCGGACAATGGACCTTGGCTCAGCTACGGAGAACACGCCGGCTCGGCCACTCCTCTTCGTGAAGGCAAACTCACCACCTTCGAAGGCGGCGTCCGCGTGCCCTGTATCGCGCGTTGGCCTGGCAAAGTCCCCGATGGACGCGTCTCGACTACACCTTTCATGTCGATCGATTTGTTGCCCACCTTCGTCGAACTCTGCGGCGGCAAAGCCCCGACCAAGAAGATCGATGGCCGCAATGCCAAGAACATTCTGTTCGGGGCAGACGACGGCAAGCCTCTCCACGAAGCCCTCTTCTTCTACGGCGGCACCGGGCTCCAAGCCGTCCGCCACGGTCACTGGAAGCTTCATTTCCCTCACCCTTACATCACCACGGCCGCTGAACCAGGCGTCGGTGGCAAGCCATCAAATTGGGGCAAGAACAAAGCGCAATCCATCACGCAAAGCGGCATCAACGGCATCGCCAGCCGACACGGTGGACGCGTCGAACAGTTGGAACTTTCCCTCTTCAATCTCTCTACCGATCCTGGAGAAAGCATGAATCTCGCCGAAGCCAATCCAGAGATCGTCGCCAAACTAACCAAACTCGCGGAGCCAATGAAACAAGAACTCGGTGACAGCCTAACCGGTATCGAAGGCACTGAGATCCGCCCAGCTCAAGTCATCCCAATAGCGCAGCCCTAACTTGTCATTCCTGCGTTTCCCATGTTTAGCTACGAACTCATGCGCCCTTTACACTACATTCTTGCCTCTCTGTTGCTCATCGGCCACGCAGTCGGAGCAGATCCCCAGCCTCTCACGCTCAATCTGGTCACCTACAACATCCGCATGCAGACGGAAGATGATGGCCCCAATGAGTGGAAACACCGCCGCGAGTTTCTCTACGAAACCGTGCGAGAGATGGCTCCCGATGTCATGGGCGTCCAAGAAGCCTTCGCCAGCCAATTGAAAGACCTCGATACCGCATTTCCTGACTACTCCTACGTCGGTGTTGGCAGAGATGATGGCAAAGAAGAAGGCGAACATTCCGCTATCTTCTACCGGACAGACCGTTTCAAGAAAGTCGCCGACGGCACCTTCTGGCTCTCAGACACACCAAACGTCGTCGCGTCGAATACCTGGGAAGCTGCCTGCAATCGCGTGTGCACTTGGGTCACCCTGACAGACATCGAGACAGAGCGCACTGTTTCCATCTACAACGCCCACTACGATCACAAGTCGACCAAGGCCAAAGAGAACAGCCCACGCGTCGTCGTCGAACAAATGATAGCGAACGGCCACGACAAAGCCCCACTCGTCTTCATGGGAGATTTTAACTCCACTCCGGATTCACCTCAAATGACTTACCTCTTCGATGGCAAAGCTCCCCTCACCTTTCAGAACACCTTGCCGGCAGAGATCGCCGCAAAGTCTTCAACCTACAGCGGCTGGAAAGGCCGCACAGAGGGCAAGCAGATCGACTATGTGCTTGTGACAGGCACCACCCACAAAGTCGAAGCCAGCACCATCAACCGCGCCCAGAAAGAAGGCCGTTACCCCTCAGATCACTACGCGGTGTCTGCTCGTGTGACTTTTCCCTAGTCACCATGGCGAAACCAACACTAGCTGACATCGGGTGGAGCCCCGCGTTTGAAGAGGAATTCCTCCCACATGCCGCCAAAGGCTACAAACCTGGCCTCATCATTCAGGACAACAAGATCAGCTACCTCGCCTACACGCCGTCAGCCGGTTACTTCGATGTCATTCTATCAGGCAACGTCTGGCACAATGCTGAATCGAATGCCGATCTCCCCGCCGTGGGCGATTGGGTCGCGATCGATACCGCCGAAGAAGGTGAGGACAGTGTCATTCGCGCGCGGCTCTCGCGACGCACCTGTTTCTCTCGCAAGGTGCCCGGCAAGGGGACCGAGCAACAAGTCATCGGAGCCAATGTCGATACCGTGATGCTCATCACCGATCCTCATGGCGATTTCAATCTCCGCCGCATCGAACGCTACATGATGATCGTGTCACGCAGTGGCGCCGCCCCGGTCATCGTCATCAATAAATGCGAGACCCTCTCCCAAGATGAGCAAGAGAGCTTAGAGACAGAGTTAGTTGAAGTGACTGACAATGAAGCCACCGTTCATTTCGTCAGCGCGCTAGAAAGACTCGGCCTCGACGCCCTCGAACCCTACTTCGGTCCAGGAAAGGCCGTCGCCTGTGTCGGCTCATCCGGAGTCGGCAAGTCCACCTTGATCAACACCCTCACCGGTGGCGACGAATGGACGGCAGAGATCAATGAACTCACTGGCAAAGGCCGCCACACCACCACCTGGCGCACCGTCGTCTTCCTCAAGCACGGCGGCCTACTCATCGACAATCCCGGGATGCGCGAGATCCAAATGTGGACGGATGAGCAAAGCCTCCGCGATCATTTCCGTGATGTCGATGCCCTCGCCGCCGAGTGCCGCTTCCACGATTGCAAGCACGGCAGCGACGCCGGTTGCCGCGTACGCGAAGCGTTAGAGTCCGGCGACCTCGTCCACGAACGTTTCGAGAATTACCTCCTACTCGAAGACGAAATCGCCGAACTCAAGCACCGCCAGAAGAAACGCCAAATGCACTTGGAGAAAGTCACGAAGCGTGAACGACGCGGCATTCACCGAAACTTCGAAGACCGCCGAGAATTCGAAGACGAACAGCGCTACGGCCGCTAAAGCTAACCAAGCCTTTCCCCGATTTCAGGGGTTCCTTCCCCAATGTTCCGCCTGATTGCCGCCGCCTACCTGCTCGCTGCCTTGTTGACGGCGAGAGCGGATCAAGCGTCGCCGATCCTACAAACCTTCCAGAAACACTGTGTCCAATGCCATGGTCAGGACGGCAAGGTGAAAGGGAAGGTCAATCTATTGGAGATCGAGAACGTTTCGGCCTTGGTAAGTCAGCCCAAATTACTCAGCTCTCTCATTGAGGTTATCGACTTTGAGGAAATGCCACCAGAGGACGAGCCCGCACTTTCACCCGAGGTTCGCGCAAGCTTGTTAGAAGAGCTCTTGGCCCTGCGCCATCAATCTCTCGCCAATAAGAAAGCGTATACTCACACGCCTATTCGGCGAATGAATCGGTTTCAGTATAACAATGCAGTCGTCGATCTCTTTGATCTGAAAGGCGTCGTCTTCTCGCTGCCCGAACGCATGATGCGCGAGCACAAGAACTACTTCAAACCGGAGACTGGCAAGATGGCAGAGGTGGTCACGGTAGGAAGCCGACCTCTCGGCAAATCTCAGATGATCGAGAAACGCCTCTCTGGGGTCGCGCCATTTCCCCAAGATTTGCGAGCTGAACACGGCTACGACAACCAAGGCGACCACCTATCACTTTCTCCCCTCCTGATGGAATCATTCCTGAAGCTCGGCCAGTCCGTGGTCGAGAGCGACGATTTCAAGAAAGCTACGGTGGGTATCTGGAAGACTTTCTTTGCTAAGCCAAAGGTTGATCCCAAGTTAGAAGTTCGCACGCGTTTGCGAGGCTTTCTCACTCGCGCCTTCCGCAGGCCAGTGCAAGAGGATCTGCTAGAGCGCTACGCAAACTACGTGCTCTCTCAACTGGAGAAAGAAGTTCCCTTCACCGAAGCGATGAAGGCTGTCGCCGCTGCCGCCATTTCCTCACCTAAGTTTCTCTATCTCTATGACGGATCGAGCACCGGCGAAGAAAGCCAAACGATCGGTGACTTCGAACTCGCGTCTAGGATGTCGTTCTTCCTCTGGGGCAGTCTTCCAGATCAGGAACTGTTAGACCTGGCGTCCAAAGGCACTCTCAGCGAGCCCGACGTCCTCAAAGCACAGTTCGAGCGCCTCTTGAAAGATCAGAAATTAAAGCGCTTCTGTGACAGCTTTCCTTCGCAGTGGCTTCAGCTAGAACGCATCATCTCCTCGGCCCCAGATCGCGAGAAGTTCCCTGGTTTCTACTTCCTCAAGTACCGCGACAGCATGCACATGATGATCGAGCCGTTGCTCATCTTTGAAACCGTGCTCATTGAGAATCTCCCTATCACTCAACTCATCGACTCTGATTTCACCTACCGCTCATCGCTCTTACAAGAAGCTTACAAAGAGCTAGCGATCAAAGGAGAGAAACAAGGAGGGCGAGAAGTGACGGTTCTTCATTTCCACCGCATGCCCGTGACGGATCGGCGAAGTGGCGGGGTCATTACAAATGCCGCCGTCATGACAATGACCTCCGGCCCTGAAAGAACGCAGCCCATCACTCGCGGAGCCTGGATGGCAGGTGTGGTCTTCAATGACCCGCCCGAACCACCACCCGCAGATGTCCCCGCTCTAGGAGAGAAACCGCCAGCAGGCGAAGAGCACCTCACCTTGCGCGAACGCCTCTCCGCCCATCGCGAACGAGCCGATTGCCGAGGGTGCCACGAACAGATCGATCCGTTAGGCTTTGCTCTTGAGAACTACGGCCCCATCGGAAACTGGCGCAGCAAGTATGACAATGACCGCGACGTAGAGATGTCAGGCACGCTCTTCCGGAAGCACCCATTCACGAATGTCATCGAATTCAAGGACGCCCTCCTCGCGGAGAAAGATCGCTTCACTCGAGGACTCGCCGGACACCTTCTCTCCTTTGCTCTCGCACGCGAACTCGGCCTCGCCGATCAAGTCGCGCTCGATCAGATCACCGAAAGAACCGCCGCAGACGACTACAAGATGCAAACTCTTCTAAAACAGATCATCCTGAGCGAACCCTTCCGCAGCAAGACCACCCCCAAGACCCAGCCCTAGCAATCAGCATGAAATCCAGACGTAACTTTCTACGCGGCCTCGGAGGCACCGCTCTAGCACTACCTTGGATGGAGAGCCTTGCCGTCGCCTCTCCCACGAAACGCGTCGCCCAGAGGATGGCTCATTTCTACGTCCCCATCGGCGTGGTGCGGCGCGGCTTCTTTCCTGGTGAAGCGAATGATGTCATCCCGAAAGGAAACCTAGGGAATGTCATGACATCGTTAGGGAAACAAGACCCTAACTTTCACGCAAAGCCGCTCGCCAATCTCACGCCGACCATGGAGCCGCTGGAGCCGTTCAAAGACAAGGTGAATCTTATCACCGGCATGGATCGGACCTTTCAGAATGGCACCGATGTCCATGCCCAGTGCGCTAGTTGCTACCTGAGCAGTGCCGTCCCCTACTCCATCGAGCAATCAGCGTGGCCGCTCGACCGGACACTCGATCATCTCGTGGCCGACCAGATCGAGCAAGAGACGCCATTCAGAACCCTGGAGTTCAGTTGCAACACGCACAAGGACAACAAAGAATCGATCTACTTCGACAACATTTCCTGGTATGGTACCGGCCATTTAGCGCCGTCTATCCGAGACCCACGCAAGATGTATCGGCGCCTCTTCTCCACCCAGGAGAGCACCCGCTACCGTGAAGTCACTGATCTCGTTCTCGAAGACGCCCATTCACTGCGGCGAGACCTTGGCTACAGTGACAGTCAGAAGTTCGCCGAATATTTCGACTCTATACGCACCATCGAAACACAAATGGAACGCTTAGAAACGATGCGCTCCGAACTTACCAAAGTCCAATTCGATGAACCACCCGAAGCCTACTTGCCACGAGGCGAGTTCATTCGCTTGATGGGAGATCTCATGGTCGTCGCGCTGCAAACGGGCCTGACCAATGTCACCACCTTCATGGTCGGCCCCGAGCGATGGGACACGCCTTACAAATTCGATGGACTCTTCGATAAGCCACGCAGTCACCACGGCATGTCTCACAATCAGACAAAGATGATCGACGACCTTCTCAAAGTCGATCGCTTTCACATGGAACAGTATGTGTATCTGTTGGACAAGATGCAGAGGATCGAAGAACCCGATGGCACCACTCTGCTAGACAACACCCTCTTCACCTACGGCTCCGGCCTAGGAGACGGCTCCACCCATCAGTACAATGACCTTCCCATCATCGTCGCCGGTTCCGGCGGCGGGAAGTTCAAGACCGGCCAACACATCAACATGCCGGAAGGCACCCCACTCGCCAACCTCTGGCTAACCCAGGCCCGCGCCATGGGCATGGACATCGAGCGCTTCGCCGATAGCAGCGGCGAGATCAGCGCCGTCAAAGCATCGTAGGCCACCAAATACACCCGCTTGACCATTGACAGAGATTCTAGAAACTCTAGTTTTCCAGAATATAAACTTCTCGAACCTATGGTCTGTCGCCTTTCTCTACTCCTCCTTTCTCTCAGTAGCCTTCTCTTCGCCCAGGAGATCCCGCCTACTTACGAGCAAGATCCCTTCCGCCAACTGGACGAACTTCTCCCAACGCCAAGCGACTACCGAGCCGCGTCAGGCGCTCCCGGGCATCGTTACTGGCAGCAGCAGGCTGACTACGATATCAAGATACACTTGTTAGAAGATCGCAATGCACTCGTAGGCGAAGAGACGATCACCTATCACAACAACTCACCGATGGCTTTGGACTACCTTTGGGTCCAACTGGATCAGAATCGTTTCGAGCAAGGATCACGTGACACAACCACACGAACCACTCCGCAGTTAGACCAATTCAGCTACAAACAGTTAGGCGAAATCCTGATCCGCGAAGACTTCCCTGGCGGTCACAAGATTTCCAAGGTGACCGACGCTGAAGACAAGCCGCTCGATCACACCATCGTCGAAACGATGCTGAGAATCGATCTCCCCGAGCCCTTGGCTTCAGGCGAACAAATCAAGTTCAACATCGGCTGGACCTATCAGATGGTCGATGCCAAGCGCGTGCGAGTCCGCAGCGGCTACGAATACTTTGAGAAAGACGGAAACACCATTTACGAGCTTGCTCAGTGGTTTCCAAGAATGTGCGCCTACACCGATGTGAATGGCTGGCAGAACAAGCAATTCATTCGTCGCGGTGAGTTCTCGTTAGAGTTCGGCGACTACCGCGTCGCCATCACTGCGCCAGAAGATCATATCGTCGCCTCCACTGGCGTGCTTCAGAACCCAGACGACGTTCTGACTGAAACTCAACGCGAACGCCTCAATAAAGCCGAAAGCGCCGAGGTGCCTCAGTTTATCGTCACGCCAGAAGAAGCCACCGCCAACGAGAAGGAGAAAGCCAAAGGCGAGAAGACGTGGGTCTTCCAAGCCGAGAATGTCCGAGACTTTGCCTGGGCATCCTCACGGAAGTTCATCTGGGACGCCGTCCGCCAGCACACTCATGGCAATGATGTCTGGGCCATGTCCTACTACCCCAATGAGGGCGAGCCCCTCTGGAGCAAGTATTCCACTCACGCGATCATGCACACGCTAGACGTGTATTCGCGCTTCACCTTCCCCTACCCTTACCCAGTCGCCATCTCGGTCAATGGTCCCGTCGGCGGGATGGAGTATCCCATGATCTGCTTCAATGGGCCTCGTCCTGATGAAGATGGGACCTACTCAAAGCGGATCAAATACGGCCTGATCTCCGTCATCATTCACGAAGTCGGACATAACTATTTCCCCATGATCGTCAACTCCGACGAACGTCAGTGGACGTGGATCGATGAAGGAATCAACAGCTTCCTTCAATACCTAGCAGAGAAAGAATGGGAGACAGACTACCCATCTCGCCGAGGCCCAGCCAAGAACATGGTCGAGTACATGGTCAGCACAGATCAAGTCCCCATCATGACAAACTCAGAGTCCATCCTGCAGTTTGGAAACAACGCCTATGGCAAACCAGCCACCGCGTTGAACATCTTGCGTGAAACCGTCATGGGCAGAGAACTCTTCGACTTCGCCTTTAAGAAATTCTCCCGGCGCTGGATGTTCAAGCGCCCTGAGCCTGCCGATCTCTTCCGCACCATGGAAGATGCCTCTAGCGTGGACCTCGACTGGTTCTGGCGCGGCTGGTTCTACACCACTCATCATGTCGACATCGCCATCGATCAAGTGCGCCTGTTAGACCTAGACACCCTTGATCCTGACATCGAGAAAGCAGAAGACAAAGCCAAGCGCGATCAAGAACCCAAGGAGATCACCGAGACTCGCAACGGCGACGTCAAGCAACGGACCGAACGTTATCCCGACCTCGTAGACTTCTACAATCACTACGACCCGCTCGATGTCACCGTGAAAGATCGCGAGGAAGCCGAGAAGCTTCTCAAAGATCTCAAGGCCGATGAGAAAGCGCTGCTCAAAACCCAGCGCCATTTCTACGCCATCGATTTCGAGAACGTCGGCGGGCTCGTCATGCCGATCATCCTCAACGTGAAGTATGAGAATGGCAGCGAAGAAACCCTTCGCTTACCTGCCGGTATCTGGCGTTCCAACTCCAAGCGCATTTCCAAGCTCATCCTCGCCAAGGACCGCATCGCAAGCCTTCAGCTGGATCCACTAGAAGAAACCGCCGACGCTAACCTAGACAACAACCACTGGCCTGCCCGTCCCGTGAAGTCCCGCTTCAAGCTATTCAAGTACAAGCGCCAGAATGCCATGCGTGACTCCATGGAAGCTGCGGAGATGAAAGCTGAACCCGAGAAAGAAGAGGAGAAAGCGGCCAAGAAAGAATGATTCGGACTTGGATAGCGGCCTTTCTGGCCATCTTGCTAGCACCTAGCGCCATCGCACATCCCCACAATGTGTCTATTGGCACAGCGGAATGGATTGCAGAGACGCAATCCATCGAAGTCATGCTCAAGCTTTCGGTCGAGGATCTCGAAGCGGTGCTCATTGAGCAGCTCAAAGACAAAGACCTCATGCTCGAAGTGAAGTCCAAGAAGGCCGACAAAGCCGTCAAAGACTACACCCTAACGCAACTCGCCATCACCAAGCCCGACAAGACAGCCGTCCCCATCAAATGGATCGGCTACGAAGTCGAAGACGCTACGGCATGGATCTACGTCGAATTCTCCATCGGCCAAGCGAGCATGAAAGGTCACGTCATGCAGAACACCATCCTGATCGACGCCTTCGAGCAGCAGGTCAACATGGTCAATCTCACTCAAGGCAAGAAACGCAAGACCCTCAAGTTCCGGAGGCGCAACCGCACCCAGAAACTACCCAGCTGGTAATCGTCCACACTGGACCAAGATAGATCATCCACAGATTACGCAGATTTTCACAGATGGGGTCTTCCCATATCCGCACCAAGAACGCATGAGCCACCTTGAAAAGCACTCACTCAATCTGTCACAACCTAAAAATCTGCGACGATCAGCGTAATCTGCGGACCCAAACTATTCAGACCAGAAGACTTACCAGCCTAGCACGTAGGCAAAGATCAAAGGCGCTACAATCGTCGCATCAGATTCGATCAAAAACTTTGGCGTATCCACCGCCAGCTTCCCCCAAGTGATCTTCTCGTTCGGCACCGCCCCTGAGTAAGAACCGTAGCTCGTCGTCGAATCGCTAATCTGGCAGAAATACGACCAAAGCGGCGTGTTCGTTTTCTGAAGATCTTGCTCTAACATCGGCACCACACAAATAGGGAAGTCCCCAGCGATACCTCCACCGATCTGGAAGAAGCCCAGCTTCGACTCCGCCGTGATGTCTTGATACCACTGTGCCAGCTCGATCATCGCTGGAATGCCCAGCTTCACGGTGTGCACATTCTTCACCGCCCCCTCCATACAAGCCGCCGCAAAGACATTCCCCGTCGTGCTATCCTCCCAGCCCGGCACAAATATCGGCAAGTCAGCCTCGCTAGCCGCGACCAGCCAGCTGTCTTTAGGGTCGATCTGATAGTGCTCTTCGACCATTCCCTCACGAATAATTTGGTAAAGAAACTGATAGGGAAAGTAAGTCTCCCTTGCGTCTTCGGCTCGTTTCCAAACCTCACGCAGCGGTTTCTCAATCCGACGAATCGCCTCCTCTTCAGGAATACACGTGTCCGTCACCCGATTAAGATGCTTCTCCAACAGCGCCTGCTCATCAGCACCCGTCAGCTCCCGATATCCCGGAATCCTCACATAGTGATCGTGAGCCACCAAATTAAACAGATCCTCCTCAAGATTCGCCCCCGTGCAGCAAATCCCATGCACCTTCCCCTGACGAATCATCTCAGCCAGCGACACCCCAAGCTCCGCCGTGCTCATGGCCCCCGCCAAAGTGACAAACATCTTCCCCCCCTCATCCAAGAGCGCGCTGTACCCCTGCGCCGCATCCACCAAGGCCGCAGCGTTAAAATGCCGATAATGATGCGTGATAAACTGAGAAATAGGTCCGGTAGCCATGCCTAACTATGGCGCAGACCTTAACCTCGGACGCAAGCACTAAACACAACGATCACTGCGCCGAGCCATGAAGCTGATTTCTCATCTCAGTAAGACGAACCTGATCGTCGGAATGAGATCTAAGAATAGACCAGATCTCTACACGCCCCATATCACTTACCTCTCGAAACCCTAGCTTAGTGCTTGAAGCCAACGCCTTCTCAAGAAGTTGCTGCCGCATTTCCAACCGACGTCTGAAGTCGGACGTCGCAGCAACTAAGCCAGAAACAGGTCCTTCTATCACTTGCCGCTTCAGATGAGCCCGCCAAAGCCGTGCGACCTCTTGATCTAACACGCTTGCATATCGAACTTGTTCTGCCCCTCCAATGCCTTGAGACGTTTCAGCTGACGGGTGATCTACTCGAGAAGAGCTTCTGCATGCCACCGTTCGGCTTGATCACATAGAAACAAAGGACCTAGGCCAGCTCCTGGCACACTGCCGATTCCATAAGTCTCCCGCAAATCGTTGACCTCAGCCTCACGACTCTCAATCCTTGCCTCGAGTTCCTTAAGACTCAAACGCAAGATTTCTGTTGGCTCCGGTCGATTCGAGAATCGCCTCAACCCGAATCCCAACATACTCACGAATAGCAGAATCCCCAAGCCGTTGCGCATCGTCATCCAACTGGGCATCTTCATCTATAGATTCAGACCTATGACGATCCAGTACGTTCAATCGTTTCAGGGATCCTCGCTCTTTCCTGTGATGAAACCGATGACCTCTTCGCCAGGCTCGAACCTTGGCTTCCACTCAACCGCGACGATCTGAGCATACCGCCATTCGACATCCTCATCCTCTACGTTCTTGTAGCTATGGCTGGGCTCCGACCTCAGCATCGCCTCCAGATCCGTGCCTTCCGGTAGTTCATAGCAGCGCACCTGGTAATCGACCGAGTTTGTTGACATTCCTGCGACGAAGCAATCATAGCGAGCGATGAGAAGCATAGTGAAATGTAGCCTACAATGAGGGCGCCCGCGATTCTGTCCTTCTACGAGATCACTTGATGGCTGCGGCTAAATGGCGGTAAGCCGCGATCAAAGCGTTGACCAGATCAGCAAGGCCACCGTACCGTAGCCTCATGAATCGCCATTACTCTCTACTACTCGCTCTAGGCACCACAGCGGCCGTTGTCGGACTGACGGTCTCACAGACCATCGCGGTAAAACAGGAAGCCATCGACAAGATCACGGCGGCCCTTCCCGCCGAAGCTCCAGCAAAGCCGGGAGCTGCACGCAAGGTGCTGGTCTTCTCAAAAACGGCTGGTTTCCGACATGGATCAATCGAGGTGGGAGCGCTGAGTTTGACAGAGCTGGGCAAGAAGACGGGCGCCTTCGAGGTGACACATTCTGAAGATGAATCGGTCTTTGAGAAGGACTCGCTCGCGAAGTTCGACGCCATCATCATGCTGAACACGACGGGTGAGGTCTTTCGACCGAAGGATTGGCCAACAGATGAAGGCGAGAAGAAGAAAGCACAAGAGCGGGAAGCTACACTGAAAGCAAATCTGTTAGCGTTTGTAAGTGAAGGCAAAGGCTTGGCCGGGATGCATGCCGCGACTGACACTTACAAGAAGTGGAAAGAATACAACGACATGATGGGCGGTGCTTTCGTCAGTCACCCTTGGACAATGAAGGTGCCATTAAGGAACCTCGATCCTAAGTCGCCGATCAACGCGGCCTTCGATGGTAAGGGTTACGAAGTGGATGATGAGATCTATCAGTTCCGCGATGACACGGCTCTCCGCCAAGATCGTCGGATGCTGTTAGAACTCGATCCCAATAAGATGGATCTTTCGAAAGGATCGCGTGGAGACAAGGGTTATCCGGTCAGTTGGATCGACACTTACGGCAAAGGACGCGTCTTCTACTGCTCGCTCGGACATCGCGATGAGATTTATTGGAATGCTGAAGTGCTCAAGCACTACCTCGCAGGGATCCAGTATGCCCTGGGCGATCTGGAGGCTGATGCCACGCCGCTCATTCCGTGATCGACGCTTACCTACCCTACACGCTCAGAACGCGTGGAGCATTAAATGCGGCGAGTACACGCGTGGCGTTCGATGGCGCTCTCGTGCGCGGCGAAGGCGGCTATGGCTGTGTGCATCCATGGCCCGAGTTAGACGATGGATCGCTGGAAGAAGAACTTCGTGCTCTGGCCAACAGCCAGGACACTCGGCTAAGCGCTGCGACTCGAAGATGCCTTCTACTCGATGGTGAAGCAAGGCGTGCTGGGCGGTCATTATTTGATGAGCTTCCCGTGCCGCCAAACCATGCCACTCTGACAAACGCCTCGTTCGCTGATTTAAAAACGGCTAAAGCGGCTGGCTTCTTGGCGATCAAACTCAAGGCATCACCAGATAAGCTCGAGCACATCGCCGCTTTGTTGTCCTCGACTCCCCTTCCCTTGCGACTGGACTTCAATAGATCCATGACGCCGGAAAGTTTGCTCACCTGGCATGCCTCCCTCTCAGAACCATCCCGCAATGCGATCGAGTTCATTGAGGATCCCGTGCCCTATAATCCCGAAGTTTGGTCTCAGCTTGAGCAAGCGACGGGATGGAAATTTGCGGTGGACCAAGCACAAGCAATGGCAACGAAAGGCTTTCAACTACGTGTGCTGAAACCAGCAGTCGAAGACCTGACAAACTTTGCACCAGGTGAGCAATCCTTTCTGGTTACCTCTTATATGGACCATCCGTTAGGCCAACTCTATGCCGCGTATGAGGCGGCGCGTTTGGCCAAAGCCTACCCTAGCCAAATCACTGCGTGCGGACTGGCCACTCACCAGCTCTTCGAAGGACTACCCAAGGCCCTCGACCTTGGCAACGGTCCGCTGCTCGTATTGCCAGAAGGCACCGGGCTTGGGCTCGACACTTATTTGGAGGGGCTTGCCTGGCAGCCCTTGGCTCTATGAACGTCGATACCTGGTTGGCCGAGCAGCCGGAGCTTGCTGGGCACGTTCTCTTCCAGACTTCTGGATCCACGGGAGCGCCGAAGTATGTCTGCCTCTCGAAGCTAGCTCTGCGCTCCTCGGCAGCGATGGTCAACACCCACATTGATGCCAATGACGATGATATTTGGTTAGGTGCACTTCCTCGCAATCATATTGGCGGGTATAGCATTCATGAACGCGCACACCTCAGTGGGGCAGGCGTCATTTCCACGGAGGGCAAATGGAATCCACTAGCATACTGCACACTCGCCTCAAAAGAAGGAGCGACGTTGAGTTCGCTCGTCCCGACTCAAGTTTACGATCTCGTAACGGCAGGTCTCCGCTGCCCTAAATCGCTTCGCGCCATCCTTGTCGGCGGCGGTGCTCTCACTCTGGATCTCGCTCATAAGGCGCAAGTATTAGGTTGGCCGCTTTTACAAACTTACGGCATGACGGAGACGGCGTCTCAAGTCGCGACACAACCACTTGGCAGCAGCCCCGGATCCCCGATGGTGATCTTGCCAGGGTGGGATGTCGAGGTCGATTCCGAAGACTATCTACGTGTGCAAGGCGGGGCGCTATTCAGTGGCTACATTTCTCCCACAGAAGACGGCTTTCAGTTCACAAGACAAGACGGCTGGTTTACGACGGCAGACCGAGTGGCACTGGATGGTCATTTCCTAACATTTCTCGGCAGAGCTTGTGACCGGCTCAAGATTAAGGGGGAGCTTATTAGTTTAACAAATCTGCGCGCCCAGCTGGAGTCAGCAGCCCTCACCTGTGGCTTGCCGCCAGCAGCTGCGACGTTGGTGGCGATCGACGACCCACGTGACGAGAAGGCTCTCCTGCTTGTGACCGATGGGAGTGTGCCTACAGCCGAGCAAGCACGACTTCTCGACGCTTTCCGCGATCAGGCAATCAGTCTAGTTCATCCAAAAGGCACTCTGACCCTGGGCCAGCTACCCCGCACTGCCCTGGGCAAGCTAGACGAAGCTGCGCTGCAAGAGGCCGTGGCAGCATTGACGCCAAGAGATTGCCAGTCATAATTCGCATCATGAATGCACGCCGAACCAGCCTAACCACAGCATTGATGATCACCTCTTCCGCCTTACTTAAGGGAGACGACTGGGCTCGCTTTCGTGGTCCCGAGGGCTCAGGGGTCGTGCCTGCGAAAGCTGCTATCATACCCACTGAACTATCTGAAGAGACTGCACTCTGGTCGGTCGAGCTCAAGGGCATGGGCCATTCCTCTCCTATCGTCGTGGGCAACAAGCTCTTCTACACGGTGACACCGAGCGCTTCCCCAGAACATCGTGAAGTGGTGTGCATCCAGGTAGAGGACAGCAAGGAACTTTGGCGTAAGCGCTATGGTTTCGATAAATACAAGATGCATCAGTTCAACAGCCCCTCCTCGACTTCGCCTACGGCGGATGCGGAGCGGGTCTACGTCTGGTGGAACAATGGCAAAGACTCTGAAGTCTTCGCGTTGGACCACTCGGGCAAGGAAGTTTGGAAACAAGCGTTAGGCGCATTCGATTCTGCACACGGCGGTGGCAGCTCTGTTGCGCTGGCTGACAATGTGCTCATCGTGCAGAAGCAGAATCTTAGTGAGCACAGCTTCATCCTAGGACTCGACACAAAGACAGGGAAAGAACTTTGGAAGAAGGCTGCGCCAGAACCTCGCAAGACGCCTTATGTCACGCCCGTGATTCGCCAAACCGATGAAGGCAAGGAAGCAATCTTTGTGAGTACTGATAGTGGCTTCTTCTCTCTTGATACAAAGACGGGCAAAGAACGGTGGTCGCTCGACTGCAAGTTTGAGCATCGCGTGGTCGCTTCGCCTGTGGTTTCGGGAGACTTCATCTTCGCTTCGTGCGGTGGTGGAGGTGGTGGCAAGGATAGCATTGTCATCGAAGCTGCTCCCGGTGCGACCAATGCGACTGAGAAGTATCGCCTGAAGAAGCTCCTCCCCTATGTCCCAACGGGATTGGGAATCGGTGGCCGCTGGTTCTTCGTCAACGATGGCGGGGTAGCCACTTGCTACGATGTCGAATCAGGCGATCAGATTTGGAAAGAGCGCTTGGTCGGGAAATGCTTCGCCTCGCCAATCGCGATTGGAGACCAAATCTACGCCTTCGGTAGAGATGGTGACTATCACGTCTACCAGGCTGGCGACACCTTCCGCTCCATTTCCAAAGGGAAACTCGGTGCAGGCATCGATGCCACGCCGATCATAGCAGCAGGAAAGCTCATCATCAGGACCGATGAGAAACTCCTGTGTTTCCAGAAAGGCACCGAAGCCTAGACAAACGCTTTCCAGACGGTCGCTAACACGGATACTAAGGCATGGCTGAGCGCGACCGTGAAGAGTGGAAGGACTGGTTTGACGGGAATGCTTCTCGTCTGCTTCTCTACGCCCGGCAACAGACGCGCACGAGCAGCGATGCCGAGGATGTGCTCCAAGACGCCTTTGTCCGTATGTGGAAGACGGCGGAGAAGGAGCCAGACCTCGGCTTGCCAAATCTACCCTTCGCCTTCACCTCGATCCGCCGCTGCGCCATCGATCTTGCGCGGAAGAATCAACGGCGCCTCCAACGCGAGGAGATCGCCCACGAAGATATCGACGATGTGCAGTGGTTCGAGGACGGCCTGGAGGACAACGAGCGCAATGCGGCCCTAGAAGCCGCCATGAAGCGTCTTCCGGACAAATACAGGGAAGTTCTCACCTTGAAGATCTGGGGTGAGCAGACTTTTCAAGCCATTGCTGATCTTCACGAGATTTCCATAAACACAGTCGCGTCTCGGTATCGCTATGCATTGCAAGGACTCCGACGTGAGTTGGAATCCAGCCACCTTCTAGACCATGAATGACCCCAAGCACCAACCTCCCCATTTGACCTCTGAGGAAATCGCACTCGAGAGCGAACTCAAGCGACTACGACCAGCGACGGTTCCTCCCGCCATGCGCGAAGTCACTCTCGGCACCTTAGAATCTACGAATTTGAATTCTGAGGAACTGGCCTTTGCCCAAGATCTCGAACGAATGCGGCCCACGAAGCCACCGGATCAACTGTGGGGTTCGATCGAATCCAAGCTTAACCCCACTGAAGAAATCGCCGAACCAGGCAACGTGATCTCCATGCCCAAGTGGCGAGATTTCGCTCCAATCTTCAAGGTGGCCGCCATGGTCGCCATTGGTCTCTTTGCCGCAGTTTCCATTCTGAGACCGCCTGTTGAGCCATCAGAAACCTCAGTTTCTACTGAAATTCCGAGCGCGAAATTTGAGCTGATCAACCGCATTGGCACTATTCAGGATACCAAGCGAATCCAGTTCATGGAGCAAGGCAAGCGGGTCTACGAGCAGCGGCTGGAAACTCGGAAAGATAGCTCTCACTACCGCCTGACCCCTGACCTTCAGGTCGAAGACGAGGTCACTCGTCAGACAAACGTCTACTCACCTGCGCTCAGTTTCTAGAAATGAGGCCCTATCGTTTCCGCAAAGCCTTAAGGTGCCTGGCGCTAACGATGTTTTTTACGATTTTTTCAGGACACTCCTATTCGCAAACTGCCCAGCCGGAAGCCCCCACTAATCCGGACACACCAGGCCCAATTCCCGAGGAGGTACTTCGTAAACAGGCTGAGGCAAGGGCCGCCAAATCCCCTGTCAGTGGACTCGGATTAAGCGTCGAGGAATGGGCTCCAGACGCGATCGGCCTCAAGGTTCTGTTTGTCATCAAGGGAAGTCCTGCCGAGAAAGCCGGCTTGAAGGCAGGAGACCTCCTTGAGCACTTCGACGATCAGATCTTGATCGCTCCCAAGCAGCTTGAAGTCCTGGTCAAACGAAGCCCTGTAGGCACGAAAGCCCTCCTCAAACTTAGAAGGAATGATGAAGCACAGCAACTGCCCGTCACCTTTGAAGCCGCCAGCCCTACAGAGCCCCCCTCTCCCGAGCTGGCCTCTAAGGACTTCACCATCATGAACCGGACTGTTCGCCTGACCGTCGGTCGGGGAGATGAACAGCACATCGTCACATTGACCAACAAAGAGGACAAAGCCTATCTCATCGTCACGCAAGACAGCATCGTCCAAGCTGACGGCCCAGTCAGCGCTGAGTCTCAAATTCCTCCGCACCTTCGGGAAAGTATCCAGCAGGTGGCGAATCTTGAGGAAGGAAAGTGGCGATTCCTTCTACCCATGCCTTCTCTGGTGGATCCCACAAAGCCTCACTAAATTCCTCTAAAATTTGATAAACATCCACTATTTCAGTGACATCAATCGGTCTTCCTAGTAGATTCAATTGCGATGACTCTTGTAAAAGCCTCTTCCCTCGTCCTGGCGAGCGCTCTATTAATTTCAAGCAGCGCTCTAGGAGCGACCATTCTCCAGACCTCGGGAACCTTTGTCGCATTCAACGCTGAACTCGGTACGATCGACGACGGACCGAACGATGCCACTAAGTTCGATGTGATGGCTCCAGATGGAGGGTCTTTCAGCAGCTACCTGTCCGTAAAGACCCTCGGAGCAACGGTTTCATTTGATGTCGATTTCTTAGATACAGAGGAATACACCATCTACATCAGATACCGCGAGCTCGCAGGCAAGAATCCAGATGTCGAGCTGACCCTTAACGGCACAGTCATAGACACCTCAACAATCTATCGCACCCCTCCGCCAGCCTCTGAACCCAACCCCTTCGAATGGGTTCACCTCAACGACTCAGACTTTACTCCTGCAGCCGTAACAGGCCCCCAAACAGTAACATTGCGAGCTCTTGAAGGCGCTTTTGACATCGATGCTGTGGCTTTGGTTAACAGAAGCTCTTTAATCTCTGACGAATTCGAAGTCGATGATACCAACATCCCCCAAAGCGCACTCTCCATTCCAGAGCCTTCCACAGCCTTGTTCTTGTTGACCGGACCGCTGCTGTTGCTTCGCCGCCGCCGTAGTTAGGCAGCGAGTTTCATTTCATGGGAAGAGCCATCATTTGCGGCTCTTGTGTCGTCGATCTCCCATGCCTGACCGTCGATCTTGATCAGGCGATAGGAGCTGATCAGACTCACGAAATCACTCCCATTTCGCCTAGTTGCGGAGGGATTACCTGCAACACTGGCATTGCTCTGCAGCGCTTGGGAATATCAGTCAGCGCGCTCACCTACGTAGGTCAGGATCACTGGGGAGATTTCGTCAAACAACATCTCCAAGACGAAGGCCTTGAAACTACCCTGCTAGGCATACACCCACACGCTCCGACGACCGCTGTCGTGGTCCTCATTAGTGAAGATGGCAGGCGCAGCTTCCTTGCCCCATCCGTGAAGACAGCGACAAAGCACATCGACGCCGATTTCATTCTCAATCGCCAAGAAGAGCTGAAAGCTGCCGACTATTTCATTCTCGGCTACTACGGGCGCATGCCTCTGCTAGAACCAAATCTGCCCGAAGTTCTAACAGAAGTCCGATCTCTCAACTGCCGCACGGTGATGGATAGCGCCGGGGACGGAGGGAATGCCGAACTGCTGCAGAGCGTTCTCCCCCACCTAGACATCTACGTTCCCTCAGAAGCCGAAGCGTCCAGGCAAACGTGCACCGAAGATCCTGAAGAGATGATCGATTGGTTTCGCCAACACAACAAGCACGGCATCGTCGGTGTGAAACTCGGTGAACACGGAGCCATCTTACACTCTCCAGAGGAAGGTATGCTTAAGATCGAGGCGAAGACTCCTCCCTCTTCAGTCATCGACACCACCGGAGCCGGCGACTGCTTTACTGCAGGGCTCATTGCCGGATTGGATCGAGGCCTCTCCGTGAAGGAGTCAGGAACTTGGGCCGCTGCCGCAGGAGCGCTCGCAGTCACGACTCATGGTGGACACCAAGGGCTAACCAGTTTAGCCGCTCTAAAAGAACTGCTCTAGCATATCTAAAGACGACGCAGGCTAGCAATCTCAACATACAGCACCCGCCGATCACCGATCGTCTTCAAGACGCCTGAGACTTCGACAGGCTCAGCTGCGAAATCAAGAACCTGCGTATTAATAGCGCTTCCATCACTCCCCACAAGAAGCACATGAGCCAGCTTGTCCTGACCATCACGCAGCACTAGAATAGGCGGAATCCCACCTGCCAGACACTGAATCGCGCATGCCCTATGTGGCTTAAAACGCCCAGGATTCATCACCCCAAGATGGCATTTGGAATCGACGATCTCGCCTCGCAAACTCACCTGCTCACCGGGCGAAGCCGCTTGAGCCATTCCATTCCCCTCGCCTAAAGAACGAACAGTCTCTGGGAGCACCTCGATCATCCCATCAAGCTCATCGCCAATCAGCGTCCCGCGAAGCTCTACTTGGTGCAAATGCATGGAATCCGCCAACTCTAGCGGAAAGCCATTCTTCAGCGGAGCCACCAAATAATAAGTAATGCCATCGTCAGCGATCAGCGTAGGCACAGGCTCTTTCACAAGAACTCCTGAAAACGGCTTCACATTGCCAAACTCAAACGTGCCCTTACCCACCGTCTGCTGCGCCGACGTCATGACTCCCCCCAAACACAAAGCACCGGCCAAGAGAATCCAACTCACTCGTTTCAGAAATGCGCTTAAAGAAGGTGCAGGCCTGGATTCCCAACCAATAAAGAAAGGTTCGTTCTCGTTCATGAAGACACAGGTTGATCACAGCAAGCAGGTTCTACCGCCGTCCCAGCAGCATTTGGTTCAGCACGAACGAGCACCCGCCCATCTGACACCCTCACATCAAAGGTAGGTATCTTCTCTGTGAACGGCGGTGGCGAAGTCCCATCTTCAGGCTTGTACTGATAGCCATGCCACGGACATGTAAGGCATCCATGTAGGAATCGCCCTTCTGCCAGAGGTCCATTCTGATGTTGGCACACGCCGGAAACACAAGAGACCTTGTTCCCCTCATAGAGAATTACGGCGACACGCTCTCCGCTGACATTCGCACCAAACGGAATATTCTCAACCAAATCACCAACAGCACACACATCGACAAAGTCGTCATCTGCCTCGCCCTCGCTCGTCAATTCAAGCTCTGCCTGCGACCAGCCCACCGCGAGATGAAGGACACTGATAAAGAGGATTCCAAATCCCATGAGCATACCGTAAATCCAAGACGTCTCCGCCTGGAGCACGCCAAAGGTCACGTGAATGACCAACAGCGAGTAGGCTAAATAGACACTCATGTGCAAGATCTTCCAAACAGGTGCCGTCAGATTAACCAACCAGAAGTCATGACTCGTGGCTGCCATCACAAAGAGAATCATCAATGCCATGAAGCCGAAAGCCTGAAAGGGAAACGCACTCATACGCATTCCAGCATCTGTCGTGAAGACTGAGACAATGGGATTCATCGCACTACCTACATGATAGGTCAGGATCGCCAAGATCGAGTGAATCAATGCTAGAAGAAACATGATCACTCCCATATGCCGCCGATTGTAGAGCACGGGAAGCCAACGCCGATCACGACGAGCCAATGGCCCAATCGCCAAGATCACGTGAAGGAGCACAATCGCAGCCACCGCCGTCGCTCGCATGAGCAGAATCTCCACCGTGATGGTCGGGTGGGTCACCAGCCCAACTACAATGAACCCTGCCAGGAACAGCACCACGCCTAGCACGACAACCAAATCGTAGCGTTTCTTGAAGGCATTCCAGCCCACGGCTCTATAGGAGGCAGACATAAGACTAGGATCCAACGGACACCCTAAGGGCTTCCGGTAATTTCTCCATCACAGGCCATTTCGGCCGCGTAAATAGCGCCATGGCCAGCAGCATTAAAAGCAAAGGAGCTAGAATCAGCCAGATCAGACGGTGAAGATTTCGATGGAGGCGCTGCATGGGAAAGTGTTCGTGTTAACGCTGGCGATGGTTAGAGCGCTCCACCGGTGGGGCAGACTTTTGAACCCACCGCTTGAGCAAATATGGCCATAAGATCGCGCTGCCAGGAAGTATCATTAATTTGAATCCCCAGCTTCCTGATGCCGCTGCGGGGTCAATCGCCCGAGCGCCAAACAGAACGAAGAGCAGCCCAAAGCACAACCCAATCGCGAAGTAGATCCCAACTACAGAAAGAATGATTGGTGGCAAGGAACTCATAGAGTGACTCCACTCATCAGGAAGTCTGTCTGGGACAGCGTCAAGCCTCAAACGGAGTCATACAGAAAGAAGAGAGCCTGGCGTTCGAGATTGGACAAAGAGACCGTTCTAAGGAACTCTAGTTTTAAGGTTTATGTTTACCTTGGAATCGTCCAACCCATCACACCAAGCTCTCAAATTCATGGCCGAAGCCGGTCGAGCGGTTGATCCCTAAATGTGAAAGGCAGTGGGAAACGTGTCTCCCACTGCCATGCACGATACGATCAACTCGTATTTCCTTCTCAGGAAGTGTTTCCAGACTGCTACAGCTCTAGCGAAGCTTGAGGGGCACCGCTGTATGCAGAAGAACCATGTTCATCCACATCCAGACCTACTTCTTCGAGTTCCTCTGAAACTCGGATACCAATAGTAGCCTTGAGGATCGTCATGACGACGAATGAAAAGATGAAAGCGAAGGCACCGATGGCAGCTGTGCCGAGGATCTGTGTTCCCACATTGTGATCAGCTGAGAAGATACCGACAGCAACTGTCCCCCAGACCCCACACACACCATGAACAGAGATCGCACCGACAGGATCGTCGATCTTGATCTTATCGAAGAAGACAATCGCGAAGACCACGATCACTCCGGAAACACCACCCATGATAATTGCACTAAACTCGCTAACAACATCAGCACCAGCGGTGATCCCTACGAGACCAGCTAGGATACCATTTAAAGCCATCGAAAGATCAGGCTTCTTCAAGAAGATCCAAGCTGCAGCGATGGCTGCGACGGCACCGGCACACGCGCCAAGTGTCGTTGTCACAAAGACAAAGGAGACCAACTTAGGGTCTGCGCTAAGAACGGAACCACCGTTAAAACCATACCAACCTAACCAAAGGAGAAAGACACCAATCGTGGCAAGAGGCAAGCTATGGCCAGGAATCGGCTTGATTCCTGAAGCCGTGTATTTGCCACTGCGTGGTCCTAGCACGAGAACTGCAGCTAATGCGGCAAAACCACCGAAAGCGTGAACCACCGAGGATCCCGCGAAGTCATAGAAGCCGCGGTCGTCTAACCAACCAGCGCCCCACTTCCAAGAACCTGAGATCGGGTAAGCAAAGCCCACGAGGAGCACCGCAAAGAGCATAAAGGCTGGCAACTTAATACGCTCAGCAACAGCGCCAGACACGATCGTCGCACCAGTCGCTGCGAACATCGCTTGGAAGATAAAATCACCCCACCACGTATAGCCAGCATTGTAGGCGTCGGTTGTCATCGAGACATCACCGAGATCCTGCGCAAACCAACTCCCCATGGCGAAGAATTCATTAAAATCCCCAGGATACATCGCATTGAACCCCCACATGGCATAAAGCAGAACGCCAGTGGAAAGAATCCACACATTCTTAAAGAGGATATTAACCGTATTCTTCTGCTGAGTGAGCCCAGTCTCAAGCGAGGCAAAGCCTAAGTGCATAATAAACACCAGGGCTGCAGAAATACAGATCCAAAGGTTATTGATAGTAAAGATCGGGAAGCCAGCGGAGCTTGAGAAGGCTTCATAGTCGGCATAGGCGGGAGCTTCTTCTGCTAGGAGCAGGAAGTCGCCCGCTGTTAGAGCGAGGCCACCGACAAGTGCCTTCTGGATGAGGTTTCTAGTTAGATTCATAGTGAACGAGCAAATATTGTTAAATGATTCTGAAGGATATGGGTTGGCTTACCTGCTAGAGAAATGTCACCCAGGGCTGGGACCTCAGTGACATCTACAACCGACTTAGCATGGCCCGTGCCAACGCCTCAGAAATTATCCTGTGGTTTAGAAATGAGGAGCGCGGCCGCGGCACAGCCTTTCGTACGACCTCGATTGACAGTTGATTTAGGAAAACCGGCCGCCATCTTTAAAAATATCGGTAACTATGAAATTTCGACACCTTCTTGCCCTGGGCCTCGCTCTCCAGATCCTTCCTATCCTTGGAGAAGAGCAGTACCACTGCGGCCACTGCGCTATCATGGCCGCTCACGATCCGAGTAAGCCAGGCGCTGCTCTGAAGAACCAGTATGCCCCGGATCGCATCGTAGACATGCTCCACCTGAAGCTTGAGATCACTCCAGACTTCGACACGCAGGAGCTCGACGGCATTGCCACACTAGACTTCTCCCCCATCGCCAAGCCGATCCAGCAGCTTCGCCTCCACTCTCAGGACTTGCAGATTCACGAAATCACCAGCAGCCACCCGATCTCCGCACATCAGCAAACGGACGGACAATTGGAGATCACCTTCTCAGAGATGATCCCACAAGATACAAGGGCCCAGGTCGTCATCCGCTATGAATCTGCACCTAAGAAAGGCCTCTACTTTCGGTCTGTCGCCATGGGCTACACGGAAGAAGACGAACAACTCTGGACTCAGGGCGAACCCGAAGACCACCGCCACTGGTTCCCCAGCCACGACTATCCAAACGAGAAGTTCACGACTGAAATGATCTGTCACGTTCCCAAGGGCATGGTCGCTCTCTCTAACGGACATCTCGTAGAAGAGAAAGCGAACGGAGATCTAACAACATTTCATTGGCTCCAAGATAAGGTCCACGTGAACTACCTCATCACCTTGGTCGCTGGTAACTTTGAGAAGATAGAGGACACGCATCGCGACATTCCCATCGCTCTGTATGTCCCGCCTTCCAAGAAAGACATCGCGCAGAACAGCTTCATCGATACCAAGAAGATTCTCGCCTACTTCGAAGATGAAATCGGCGTCCCCTACCCTTGGGACAAGTATTACAATGTCTGTGCTATCGACTACATGATGGGCGGCATGGAGAACACTAGCCTAACCACACTCACTTCAAACACTCTCTTTCCAGACGAAGCAGAGAATCTCCGTAGCAGCCGCTCTCTAGACGCGCACGAAGTTGCCCACCAGTGGTTTGGAGATCTCGTCACCTGCCGAGACTGGAGCCATCTATGGCTCAATGAAGGCTTCGCCACCTACTACTCTCTACTCTACGACCGTCATTCCCAAGGTGAGGACTTCTTCAAATACGGACTCTATCGGAATGCTCAAGGCATCTTCCGCAATGACAAAGACATCATACCTATCGTCTACAAAGGCTACGGAGATCCCATGGAACAGTTCAGCTTCCGAGCCTACCCGAAAGGTGGCTGGGTGCTCCACATGCTCCGCACCGAACTGGGCGAAGATCTCTTTCGCCAATGTGTGAAGACCTATCTCGAAACCCACGCCTACAAGACCGTGGTGACACAGGACCTCGTCGAGATCTTCGAGGAACTCAGCGGCCGATCCCTCTCACAATTCTTCGATCAATGGGTCTTCCTCTCAGGCTACCCCACGCTGAAAGTCAACTACGCCTGGGATGAACTCGCAAAGCAAGTAAAGCTCACCGTCGAGCAAGACCAAATGAAGAACGAGAAGCGCCCTCTATTCAATTTCCCTCTGCCCGTGAGCTTCAAGATCGGCGACCAGGTGTACAACGAAACTCTAACCATCTCTCAGGATCGCGAAGATTTCTACGTAGGTCTAGACTCAGCACCTGACATTGTCCGTATAGACCCTGAACTCACTGTTCTCGCCAAGATCGATTTCTCGCCCGCAGAGAAGCAGCTCTTGGCTCAGCTCACCGACGAATCTGATGCCATCGGCCGCTTAGAAGCAGCCAAGAAGCTCGCAGACAAACGTAAGGTCGAACCACTCAAGACCGCTCTGAACAGCGACGCCTTCTTCGCCGTGCGCGTCGCCGCTGCTGAAGGCCTCGGCAGTATACACAATGACGAAGCCTTCACCGCACTGAAAGAATCCGTCTCTCAAGAAGACGCTCGTGTGCGCAAAGCCGTCATGCAGTCCATCTCGATGTTCTACTCTGATGACGCCTTTAATACTCTAAAGAAGATCGCCGATCAGGAAAGCAACCCAGAGATCCGCACCCGCGCGATCCGAGCAATCGGCAAGTATTCCAAGCCCGAACTCCTCAGCTACCTTCTAGGCCTTTTGAAAACAGAGTCCTATGAGCACGCCATCGCACGTGCTGGCATCGACGCCATGCGCTCACAAGATGACCCGTTCTACGTTGAGCCGCTCAAGCGTGCTCTCGAAGCAGATGAAGCCAAATTCACGAGTGGTGGCTTTGCCAGTGCCCTGACTACGCTTGGTCACCTCGCGCGGAACGAGGAATCAAAGACCGAGATTCGTGCGTTTCTCATGCAGCACGTTGACCATCTCAAACGCAACATCGCCCGTGCCGCCATGGGCGCTCTCGGAACTCTGGGTGACAGCAAAGCCATGCCTCTACTAGAGTCCTACGTGGCCGCCAATCCCGACTCCAAGGACGGCCAAGCCGCGAAGAAGGCCCTAAACCAACTTCGCAAGAAAGCGGGACCACCAGTCCCCGAGGAAGTGAATCGCTTACGCGGCGACGTGAATGACCTTCGATCACAGCTGAAGCAGCTCAATGGTGATATCAAAACGCTCCGCGCTCGATTCAAAGAATCCCTCAAGAACGAAGAGAAAGCAGTCCCAGCAAAGTAGACTCTATCACTCCGTAAACGCCATCACCTCACTGAGGCGGCTAAAGCTTGGAAATGTCAGCCCATGACAACCTTGTGTGATGATCTTGATAGAGTGAATCTCGCGAACATCGAAGGTGTGCTCAATATCGTTCTCGTCCCCACGCGTTCCTTCTTCAGCCATTCCCACCTTCTCAAAGGACTCGCCATCGGAAGAGACATGCAGCTCGTAGAGCTCATGGCTCTTGCCGACGGCGCGTTCATAGATAACGATGCGCCCAACTTCTGCTGGCTCCACCAATTCGACTAGGATTTCCAATGGCTCGGGCTGCGTGGGAAAACCAAGAAAGTGATCGAACTGATCAGGAATGCCATTCGTGAGCCGAGCCGGCCCAAAGTGGGGCTGAGAAGCACCAGCCGACGGAGTGACCTTGGCCTTGTATGCGTGGTTGTCTTCCTGCGTCTCGGGTTCAGCAAAGGGCATACTCGGAAGCTGGAATCCAGAAATGGTCTCGAGGATCGGTAAGATCTCTTTCTGCCGTTTTTGATAAGCCTCGAAGTCATTCTCGCCCATGCGATTCCACGCGGCACTAGCCACAGCAGCAAAGCGCTCCACGCAAAGTGGTAGGATATTCTCTTCCCGGCCTTCCCACCAAGCTACAGTGAACCCCAAGATCCCCTCCGCAGTGTCTGTCAGGTGCGGCGTCTTCAGAGTCGGCATGCCAGGATCGATTTGCCCAAACCGCTGAAGATTCCAATCGTAGCACCGCTCTAGCTCAACCGCCGTGAACATCGTCCTTGGATAGTGATCGACCACATAGAGAGGATCCCAAGCGGCATTGATCACTTCATACCCCGCATCAAGCATCTCTTGAGGCGGGAAGTTCACCGTGTTCCAATTGATGTGAATGACATCGTCATCAGTCCGGTGAGGTGGCTCGCCAAGGTGCGGCCCCTCCCAAACGATCGTACGCTTGCCCTGAGCTTTGATAAACGCATTCAGACGATTGATGAAATCGCGCTGATCGTTCGACGAGACGCCACCAGCTTCATCTCCACCAATGTGAACATAGGGAGTCGCCTTGAAAACACTGAGAAACTCAGCAATGATCGTCTCCACTCCCTTCTGAGCTTCCGGCGATGTCGCTAAATCACTGCTAGTCTCACCAAAGACTTCGGGATACTTGCGCCGCAGAATGGTTGAGTGCCCTGGCACATCTATTTCAGGAATGATCGTCACACCACGAGCTTGAGAATAGGCCTCCAGAGCAATGAAATCCTCCAAAGTCCAACCAGCGCTTTTGCTGTAGAGCTCAGGATAGGCTTCGGAGGGCCACGAGAAGAGCTGATCATCCGTGAGATGCAGATGAAGGTAATTCCCCTTGTAGAACCACATCGTGTCAATGATATGCCGGACAGTCTTCGGCGAGTGCGGATTGCGCCCCATATCGATCATGAAGCCTCGGTAAGCGGTGTCCGGCTGATCCTCAATATTCAAGCTCGGCCAATGAGCCACCTGGTCCTTCACGCTAACCGATTGCAACAAGCTGCTGATCGCAAAGGCCGCGCCAACCGAAGACGAAGCTCTCACCTCCAAACACCCCTCTTCAACCGCGATAGCATAGCCTTCTCGCGCGAGAGATTCATCCTTAGCGAAAGTGACGACGTGAGCTGAAGCCACATCCGCCATCACGGTAGCTCCAGGCACCCCTAGTTTCTGTAGCGCAGCCACCAAGACATCCACCTGGTCTTTGAACTCTGGAGCTGACAGCAAGATCCCGTTTCCAATGATAGCCTCTCCGGTGCTAATCTCCTCTTTATTTGGCGCGGGAACGATCTGTGACGGAGGAGTCGCCACAGCCAAGGCAAGAGCCTGGACACTCCGCGCCGGAATAGCCACATGCAGCGTGATCAGAGGGACCGAGCCCTTCACATCTGAAATCGTAGCCTCTTCGTCGGGATCATCACCTTTAGGAGGATGCTCCGCCAAAGCTTGAATAAGCGCCACATGTCCAATCGCATTACCACAATGATCAATTACCGGTGAACCACTACTCCCCGGTGCCCAAGGAGTGCTCACGTTGAGTTTCAATCTACGAAGCGCTTCTATGCTAGAATCATCATCTCCACGATCGACCCCGTCCCAATAGAAGCGATTCACCATACCACGGCTAAAGTAACCGCGATGCCCTAGCGGATCACTATAACAGAAAGCTTCATCGCCTGGCCGAATATCGTCATTGAAAGGAAGAGGCGTCAGCTCCTGCTCAACCTTGATGAGCGCCGCATCCATCTTTCGATCGTAAGCCAGCACTCCAGTCACCGGGTAGACATTCCCCTCTCGATCCGCGACAATCAGACTCCCCCGTTTCATCTTCGGAGCCTTCAACACATGCGCGCAAGTGGCGATCACGCCATCCTTCGTAATAGCATAGCCACCTGCCAGAGAAAGATGCCAATCTCCACAACGGTGGCACAAATATGCCCATCCCACCCGTAAGGCACTAGCACGTGCCTTCTCCGCAATGACCGATGGGGACAGTGGCGTCTCCAATCGAGGAGGCAACTCAAGACGATACGGGAGCGGCTTCTTTAGCTGCCCCTCGAGGGTCTTGTTACCGAGAAGCCTTCCAGCGGCCTCAAGAGCCGCCACCTTCTCAGAAATAGCAGCGTCCGCCTGGCCCCGCCCTTTGCGAGATTGCTCAGCAATGGGCACACCAGAAGACTGCGCCTGGCTGGAGACCAACGTCGAAATGCCAAGGGCGATGATCGCACTTGAGAGAGTAAGAAGGCAGAAGGTTATCGCTCGGCGCATAGGCTAAGCATCCCGCTCCTACCGAAATAGAGCAAGCCTACTTCGCAGGGATGACTGCGATACTCACAGGCTCGGGAGTATTCTCCTCGATCTGGCCGGGCACTGGCTCGCCAGTATTCGCAGGCTCAGTCTCAGCTTCGGAGATGGAACCCAAGATCGAGGTAGGAAGACGAAGAATAGTTTGGACTAAACCGCCGACGATAGCACAACTTGTCAGACTAGTAAGACAAGTGACAGCCAAGAATAGGAAAGAGATACGTTTGATCATAAGTAGGAGGAAAGAGAAAGATGGGCCCTGCGGCAAGAAGAAAGCGCTAAAAGAGTATTTCCAATCTAGCGACGCTGCGATTTCATATACAAACTGACGAAGTAGAGGAGCTGACCAATCGAAGCCAGCGCACCAACGGTATAAGTCATGGCAGCCCAGAAGAGAGCCTTCTTTGCTTTGCCGTGATTCTCACCCTCAGTGATGCCGCTCGACTCCATCCATTTGAGAGCACGTGAACTAGCATTAAACTCGACTGGCAAGGTGATCACACTGAACATCGTCGTCACAGCAAAGAGCACGATCCCAACTAACAAGACCATGGTATTTCCGTAAGCTGCCAAGCCAAGTCCTGCCATGAGAATCCACTGGTTCACCGTGCTGCTCATCTTGACCAGAGGAACGATCGCCGAGCGAAATTTGAGAAAAGGATAGGCATTCGCATGCTGAATGGCATGCCCACATTCATGCGCAGCAACAGCCGCGGCTGCGACATTGTTCTGTGAAAAGACGACCTCACTCAGATTGACCGTCTTATTCGCTGGATTGTAGTGGTCCGTGAGTTGACCTCCGACCGCAGTCACCTTGACATCTGTTAGTCCTGCCTCGTTTAGCATCTGATGAGCGACATCACGCCCAGAAACAGGAATCGGAACCTGGGAAAACTCAGTGAAGCGCTTCTGGAGCATCATGCTCGCAAAGCGGCTGGCACCCATAGTCGCTACGGTGATAATGGTGTAAACAGGATCGAAATACATAGAAGGAGAGGAAGATTATCTACAAGATGCCCGTGGTTGAGCAGGGTTTCAACAGCGGAATCACCAGAGCTAGGCCAGAATAGGATCGATCACATAACCATGAACATCGGTCAGCCGTCGATCTATCCCATTGTGATAGAACGTGACGGACTCATGATCCAGTCCCAGGAGGTAGAGGACGGTGGCATAGAAATCCCAGACAGTCGCCTTTTCCTCTACAGCCTTACGACCAAAGGCATCAGTGGCCCCGTAGCTAACACCTCCCTTGACTCCCGCTCCCATCATCCACGTCGTGAAAGCATCTGGATTGTGATCACGCCCCACCGTCCCGGCCTGGTGCGTTGGCATCCTCCCGAACTCCGTCGTCCAGAGAATCAGCGTGTCCTCCAGCAATCCGCGCTGTTTCAGATCGCGGATGAGCGCCGCCGTCGGTTGATCCAGAATAGGCCCGTGGCGTTCGTAGTCCGACTTGAGCGTCTTGTGCGCATCCCAATTCATCAGACCATCCACCCCACTCGCTCTCGAACCACAATAGAGAGTGACATACCGCACCCCGTGCTCGAGAAAGCGGCGGGCTAGGAGGCAGTTCTTCGCATAGGCTGCTTTAAGCGTGTTAGAATCACCCGTCCCATAAGCTCGATGGGTCCCCTTACTCTCTCGTCCCAGATCACTGATTTCCGGAGCGGCCAACTGCATGCGCGCGGCGAGTTCGTAAGACTCCATACGCGCGGCCAACTCGGAATCTCCTACCCGCTCATCCAAATGCTTCTGATTCATGAGTCGGAGAAACTCTCGCGAAGCCTCTTCCTGCTCCCTCGATATGTTGGACGGTAATTTAAGGTTCCGAATCGGATTCGCCGCATTGATAGACACGCCTTGGTGCTGCGCAGGAAGAAATCCTGAATTCCAATTCGCTTTACCATTTGGAGGCTCCCCCCTGACATCTGGAATGGCAACGTAAGTCGGGAGATTGTCATTCTCTCGCCCTAACGCATGACTCATCCACGAGCCGGCTGAAGGAAAGCCTTCCTGCACAAAGCCCGTATTCATAAAGAGACATCCAGGGCCGTGCGTGTTCGTCTTCGAGTGCATTGAATGCACAAACGCCATGTCATCAGCAAACTCTCCAAGGTTTGGTAGCAAACTGGAGAGGTGTTTCCCACATTGACCACGCCGCTGAAACTCCCACGGACTGCGCATGAGATTCCCATTCTGCCCCTGAAAAGAAACCAGGTTCTCCTCTCCAGGCAATGGCTCGCCGTGGTGCTTGATCAAATCCGGCTTATAATCCCACAGATCAATGTGAGACGCGGCACCCGGACAGAAGATTTGCAGGACACGCTTCGCCTTCGGTAGATGCCCACTCGGCTTAGACTCCGCCAATAGATCGGCCAAGCCTATGCCCATCAACCCGGTGCTCATACGCCCAAGAAAGGCCCGACGCCTGAGCGACTCTTTTAGATAGGAGTGTATCATCAATCGAGGTAAATGAGTTCATTCGTATTGAGGAGGGCCCGGCAGAAAGCCTCCGTCCCGTGTTCACGAATCAAAGCGAGAGCGGCACCTTCCTCGTCGCTCTGTGGGAGACGCTGAAAGGCGCGTTGGAAAGCTTCCCTCACTTGCGACACCGAGTCCCCCGTCAGGGTTTCCGCGAAGAGCGCAGCTTGATCTAACAGGAAGCCATGATTCATCAACGTCAGAGCTTGCAATGGAGTCGTCGTCGTCACGCGACGCGGAGTGACCAAAGCGCAGTCAGGCGCATCGAAGTCTGACAGCACATCCACGGGCGCAGCGCGAGCCGTTTGATGATAAACGGCTCGACGGTAAGTCTCACGTCCCGGACGCTCCAGCGGCACATAAGTGGCCACATTATCCCTGAGATAACGATAGAGCCTGAAGCCTGGCCCCTGCTGGCGTTTGTCTAACTGATCAGTGACCGCAAGCAGTGTGTCCCGAACCTCCTCACCACGCAGGCGGCGGGGAGGAAAGCGCCAGAGTAGGCGAGCCTGCGCATCTACAGCAAAAGCCTCCTCGCGCCTCGCACTCGATTGGCGATACACCGCAGAGGTAAGAAGGAGACGGTGCAAAGGCTTCATTTGCCATTCGTAAGCGTGAAGCTCCCGGGCTAGGAAATCGAGTAACTCAGGGTGCGAAGGTCGACCTCCCATGCTCCCGAAATCACTTGGTGTATCAACAATGCCTGTTCCGAAGTGATAATGCCAGAGCCGATTAGCCAGGACTCGTGGAGGGAGAGGATTGTCTTTCTGAACAAGCCATTCCGCCAAAGCCCTGCGCCGTTCAGCCTCCGGAGCTTTCAGTCCCAAAGCATACGGAGACGTCGTCGATGAAAGCGTTGTGAGACTAGCCGGAGCCACCTCTGGACCACGCTGAGCAGGATCGCCACGCTTCATCAAATAGGCAGGCTTCGCCGGTTGGGCGAAGGTTCCCACCCACCCGGTCTTCAACTTAGGCACCGACCGCAGTTGCGCACGAACACGAGCTAGCTTTGCATCAATCTTGCGAAATGCACTCGTCGCCTCAGGCGTCATGGCCATGCGAAGCCGACGCTGTCTCGCGTGAGCCTCACTCATCGGAGGTCGCGTATTCACCTCCGCAACGGTTTGCCAGTGCTCACCATCTACCGAAACCTCGATCTGATAGTCACCAATGAAGCGACGTTCTCCATGAATCGGACCCAAGTCACGTGGCCGATCACTGGAAAAGAGCACACGATTCACCTCCATAGGCTCAGACAATGTCAGTGTCAGCACCGCCCGGCCATCTGTGATCCAGTGCTGACCAAATTTGCCATCATTGACCCATTGCGGACCATACGCACCTGGATTGTCCACCGCACCTTTCGAAGTCGCCTCCACCTTTGCGGTGAGCGCCACATTCCTCGACTGCTCCTCTGCAGTCCAAACCTCGAACTCATCCACCTTACAATTCGCAGGCGACGCAGCATTGAACTCTGCATTATAAATCGTTAGTCTCACCGACTGCGCACGCACCGGCTCGAAGCCATCCTCCGTCCCATAGTGACTTGGCTTTGGCAACGGATACGACTCAGGAAGATCAATTCTAGCAAGAAGGCGATTCTCCGCTTCCCTGCGTTCCGTTTGCCACTTCTTCTGTTCAGCAAGAAGCGGAGCTTGCAGACGCCCGTGCTCCGCTTTCTCCTCTGTCGTGGCGAGCACGCGCTCCCCATGATACACCCCTGCGAATGTCGCCTGCATGCGATAGTAATCCTTCTGCTCAATCGGATCAAACTTGTGGTCATGACAACGCGCACAACTCACGGTCAGCCCCAGAAAAGCCGAGCTCGTCGCGCCTACAATGTCATCAATCGTGTTTGCCCTAATCTGCGCTTGAGCGGCAGGATCCTGATTTCCGACCAGATCATCCGGCCCAGCCACGAGGAATCCTGTTCCCACTTCGACTCCAGGCTCGCCTAGCACATCACCGGCTAGATGCTCCCGAACCAAGTCATCGAACGGCTTGTCTTCATTAAAAGCCTGAATAACATAATCACGAAAGGGCCACGCATTCTCGATTAACGGATTTACCTCAAACCCTCGACTCTCGCCGAAGCGAATCACGTCCAGCCAATGCCGCCCCCATTGTTCCCCCAGATGGGGCGAGGCTAACAAACGATCAATCAGCCGTTCGTGAGCATTGTTAGACTCATCAGCAATGAAGGCAGTCACGTCTTCAGCACTAGGAGGCAGGCCGAGCATATCGTAGGACACGCGCCGGATGAAATCTCGCCGGGAGGCCTCTGGATTTGGCGAAAGGTCCTTGGCTGAAAGCCCACGCTGCACAAAGCTATCGACTGGTGAACGCGTCCAAGCCGAAGCCGATGGCACTGCCACATCTGCTAGCGGTCGAAAGGCCCACCAAGTCTCGCCCCTAGCATACAGCGAGACCATCGCCATGCTCAGCGTCAGTAATTGGAGTTTCACACCGGAAGTGTATCGAACACGAGAAAGTATCCAAGCCTCTTTCGTTACTCAATGAGCAAAGCCTCCAACCGCTCGAGATTCCCTTTCATCAGACTGAGATAATCCTCACCGGATACCGGAAAGCTCTCTCCCGGAGAGACGAGAACATTGCGTAAACCCAGCGCTACCATACGATCTGCGATCTCTTTCTTCGGCTCGCTCTCCCAAAGTATCACGGTCGCTCCATGAATCTCAACCTCCCGGAAATCCATCTCGTCCACCGCCTCGGGATCCAGCTCTAGATTCGGGATGGTGAGCCCATAGCGCTTCACAAGGTAATTGTAAGCAGGGTGCGATGCCAGCATCGGACGCTTTCCCCAGGCATCGGCAAAGGCTCGGAAACGCCGATCCACCTCCTGTAGATCTGCCTCCAAATTCACTAGCCCTTCACTAAAAACCGTTTCGTTTTCTGGCCACCGCTTAGTCAAAGCCTCTGCAATCACTTTAGCTTGAGCCAGTGCATTTAAGGGATCTACCCAAGTATGCCCATCGATCCCTACGTGAGTGTGTTCACCCTCCGGCCCATGACGGTGTGTTGTGGCCTTCTCATACTTCACCAAATCACCGTCTAACCCTTTCGCTGTATCTATCACGCGACTGGTTGGTAACGTTACCTTACTCACCCATTGTTCAAATGTCGCTCCATTGATGATGACAAGATCTGCCGCCTGATACTGCTGCAACGCTTTCGCGTCGGGCATCCAGAAGATCGGATCCGCTCCAGCCGGCAGCGGACAATCTACATCGATGAGATCCCCGGCAATACGCTGTGCGAAGTAGGCCGTTGGATAAAAGGTAGTCAGAACTGACTTTGTTCCAGACTGACCCGAAACTTGGGGCGACACCCCTTCCCGACACGAAGCCAACAAAAGAATCCAGGCAAGAAAGCTATAACGAATCATGCTTGAATAAAGAAAGCAGATTGAGTCACGACAAGTAAGAAATACGCAAGCGCAAGCGCTAGAGCAAGGGCACCAGCCAGCAACATGATCAACTCGGATAACTGAAGCCAAACCACCGTCAACCGAGCACAACCAATGCGCTTGAGCGTTTCCCGTTCTCGCTGCCGAAGCTTCCAGGTCAGAGTCATTACCAGCACGAGAAACAGCCCAGTCATGATCAACACAAGACCAAAGCTAGCGTCAAAGAACCGCTTCACCTTGAAGACAATCGCCAAGAGATCATCCACTACCTCCAGTGGCACCACAAGCTGTCGCCTCTCAGAGGCAGCGTAATACCCCTTCAGAATCGTCGAGCTTTTCGTGCTATCCGGCACGACTATCAGTGATGTTAATGGCAAATCCTTGGGATCTCCATGGAAATGAAAACTAGCCAGATTCGCCTCCGTGACTTCTCGATACGGCGCTACCGCTGCACTCCCGATAGGCGAGCCATCCTCGTCTCGTCCGAGTAGTTTCCCCTGATTCGCAGCATCTTCGAGATCTTCATGCCCGTGGCCGATACCGCCGATGACCCAAGCGGTCTTCACATCAACAAAGACCGCGCCGTCATCTGGCGTCCCCGCTGGCGCATGGATACCGGTCACGCGAAGTTTCAGCGGTTGCTCTGCAGCAATGTTATAGAGACTCGTCTGATCAGTCAGTAAATGATCCCCCAACCCGAGATCCAGGCGCGCCGCCAACTCATGACCGAGAACGGCATCGCCAAGCACAAGAGGAGCCGTTCCCTCTGCCAGCAGTAACCGACGATGCTCGAAGTAATCTAAAGACGTGCCAATGACAGGAGCATTCTGAGCCGTGTAACCAAGGTGGAGCGGAATCGCCAACCCGCGACCTTGCCTATCCATTTCCTGTTGATCCGCTAGACTGAGCCTACTCTCTCCCTCTTCTTGCGAGATAAAGTAGAGGCTCCGCAACACCAGCTCAAACTGGTTTCCACGTGGCCCCAGTACTAGTGGCGTTTCCTCTGCTCGCTGGGTCAGACTGCGCTCATAGGTCTGGATCAGCAAATGAAGGTAAACCGGCAAGAGAAACGCCAACGCCAAACACACGAGGAGAATGACAGAACGCACCTTGTGAAAACAAAGGTAACGCCAGGTCAATTTTACCAACCCACCATTCACAAAGCAGTCTCCCCTTCTTTCAAATCAAAGCGTCGATCAAAGAAGTCCAGCAACGTCAGGTCATGAGTCACCATGAGGAACGTTGTATCCCTCGACTTGATCAATTCGCCAATTAACTCTAGCACTTGACGAGCCGTCGCTCCATCGAGATTGCCTGTAGGCTCATCCGCGACAAGAATCTCTGGTTGAGTGATCAGTGCACGCGCGATGGCGACCCGCTGACGCTCGCCTTGAGAAAGCTGATGCGGGAAACGAGCCGACTTGTCCGCCAAACCAAGAGCTTCAGCCAAACGCTCTCGCTCCTTCCTGACCTCAGACGTCAGTGATAAGGCCTTATTGATGAAATACGGCAGCAGGATATTCTCCTCAACCGATAGATAGTCTAGCAGATCCAACTCCTGAGGAATCGACCCAACCCGAGTGATCCGAAGCGCTCGTTTCTCATCCTCCACAAGCTGCGCCACCTGCTCTCCTCCCAAACGGATCTCACCAGCATCGGGCGAAAGCAGCCCCGTGATCAGCCGAAGCAAAGTCGTCTTACCACAACCGCTGGGCCCCGTGATGGCCACGCGCTCACCTCGATCCGCCCTGAAACGATCCAAGCTCAGAGCAAAGGGAGAGTTTGGATACCGGTAACTCAGATCAGAAACCGAAATGATAGGTTCAGACTGCGACATCCGTTAGTTTTCAGGTTCCAGCGTATCAGGGTTCAGACGTTTCTCCCGAGAGATCTCCACTCCCGTGATCTTCCACGCACTATCAGCCTCGGCTAGGAGATAGCGCGCTTCATAATCATTGAGTCGCTGATGGGTGTGCTGGTGATGAGAAACCAAGCCATCCACGCGCCAGTGGCAATCAAAAGCATAACCTGTCTCCCCAGGCTTCAATTCAGCGGGCTCGCATTTGACGTAGTCTAACTTACGCACCTTACAGACCGCGCCACCCTCATCCCTCAGAACAAGACTCTTGTAGACATCGCTATAGATTTCATCGAGCAAATCACCACTCACACTTTGCGCAAGCGTATCATAGATGGCATCGTCATTCTGATAGTCGAAAGCACGGTAGATATTCTGATGCAAATCGCGAAACCTTTGCAATGCTGCCTCATCGGTAAGCTTGCTAGGGCCAGAACTCAATGAGATCGTCAACGGACCAGAAGCCATCGCCGCAGCCACCGCTGCGACCCCACAACCAAGAGCCACTGGAACTCGCTTCTTCACCCCAGTGACGAGGCCACCTAACGCAAGCAGCCCTGCAAGAGGCCAAGCCAGCGAGAACTGTTGATCCGGAACACTCACTGCTGCCTGCAACCGCTTCTGCGCATCAACGGACAAGATAGGGTCCGGCGTGTGCCAGACATACTGCGGTTCTGATGGAGTAAACTTCATCAGGTCAAGCTCGCCAAAGGTGTAGAAGATGCTACCCACCGTTTGCGGATCATGCCCAGTCGGATCTGGCTCCTCTGGGACAAGATCTTGGACCCTATCAGGAAGAAAGATCCCCCAGCGCATATCGACGGTCTGGGGACGCGTCTTGATAGGATAATACAGGATGAAGTAAGCCATAACGAAGTTAGACACTTCTCCAAGGTTCACCTGATTCTCCATAGAAGCATACTCCAGATCATCTAACACTGGCCGAACTTCAATTCCGTCGATGATCACCGGGCAGTGTTCGGCAAAGTAAGCTTCCACCTCCTCACGAATTTCTTCTGTTGTAGGAAACGGCTCGGAACCAAACGTTACTTCGGATAGAATCGGGATAAGGGACGTCTCAGAACTGACATCATAGCTAAGCTTCTCCTCCGTCAGCTCCACAATGAGGTTCAAATTTGCCCCCGCCACTTCATGAGCCTGCAAATGCCATGGACTGAACAAGATCGCCAGGCTGCACACCAACAAGAAATACAATCGCATGCGGTGATCCTAGAGAGCCTTGAAACGTACTCAATCCCCATTCCGCAGGGAAGCGAATCTAGTAGCAGAAACCCGGCTCCAGGCTTGCCTGCATTGAACGTTCCTCTACCTTTACGGTCAGAAACCCTACTTCGACGTGCCTAAACCTAGTCCACAGCCCTCTGGGAATCCTAAGGATCCCGCTTTCCGCGAACATGTCATTCAGCGAATGCTTCGTGAAAGCCTCTCTGCCCAAGCAATAGCAAAGGAGTATGGGCTCAATGCCAAGCAGGTCCAAGCCTGGAAAACAAGCTTTCTTAAAGACCTAAAGACAGCCACCAAAGGCACGCCTACTCGTAAACCAGCACCACCACGCAGAACAGGGGCACCCGTCGTCGAAGACATCAGCAACAAACGCATCCGCAAAGAAGACGCCAAGCGGCCAATCAAGACGAATCCCGTCGCTCCCTTACCTGATCAGCCAGACTCGAAACCGCTGACTCCCGAGGATCGCAAGAACCTCGAGAAGACACAGCGCCTCATCATCGAGAAAGGTCAAGTCGCCGAGGCAGGTAAGAAGCTCGGCATGATGCCACGCCATCACTACGAAGCCCCTCGAGTAGGACCGATCAGCAATGCGGAAGATCCGCAGCCCGAGGGTCCAGGACTGCATGAGTTGGCAGACGATTCCAAAGAACGCTTTGCGAAGAACTGGGCGAAGGTAGGCGCAGACGCGCCCCCTCTATCACAAACCCCACCCCCTCCAATGCGCCCAACGTTCAAAGAACGTCTGAGCACACGGCTTGCCAGTCTTCCCGTTATTTCCTGGCTCCTCCACGGAGGCCGATTGGGCAGTCCATGGCTGATCGCCCTCATCCTCTTACTACTCGGAGGTGCCGTCTACCTAACAATGCAAGACTGGGATCGCTACCATCGTCAGGATAGCATGTCCTCTGAGGAACTGAAGGAAACCCCTCGCCACCTCCACCCCATCTCCCGTAGCGAACGCGAAAGCTCTGAGCAACTGATCAGAGACTTCTATGCTGTGAGAACAATCGAAGGCCTTGAACCTTATGTGAGGACGCCTGGAACCATTCTACCACTCATGCGCAGGTACTACCTCTCACGAGCAGTACAACCGATGGAGGTCCAAGGATTTGACTATCATCGACGCTCCAACATCACGACTGGCGATATCACCATACATGGCGCTCGACTAGGTCATCTGGGGAAAGTCCGCCAAATCTTGATCGAGCACACTGCTGACGGGCCCAGGATCGATTGGGAAACTGCTGTCCGATATCAGCCAATGGAGCTGCAGGCTTTCCGTCGCCTCCGCCCAAGCCAGACGACTTACTTTCGTCTCACCATGCAGCCTTCTACCTTTTACCAGAAGCCGTTTGAGGATTCTACTGCCTACAAATCCTTCCGAATCATCTACCCAGGTGAACTTCGTCCCCTCAACGGCTTCGTCAAGATTGACACAGAAGCCGAAATCGCCATGCGCCCGCTTTTCGAAGACACCACCATGGAGAGGCAACTTATCGTAGGACTGAAATTCCCACGCTCCACCCGGCTGGGTGATGGCCTCGTGGAGATCACCGACCTACTCAACGATTCTTGGATCATGAACTACGAAGATGGAGAACGGCACTCCGATCTTCGTCAGACCGTTAAGCCGACAGTTCCCGTTGTAGAAGAACCCGAAGTCGCACCCGCGCCAGAGATCGTCCCAGCTAAGGTGTTAGAACCTGAGACAGACGAAGCCAAGCCGTCTGGAGATTAGTTTCCTCACACTCGCCGAAGAAGCAGACCTAGCAGCACGAGCGCAAGGGTACCCAAATAAAACCAGGAAACGATCGACTGCCGCGTCGAGAGTGGACGAAGCCCATCTCGCAAGCCAGCCTCAGTTAGCTTAGGCAATGTGCTCACCGATTCTGAGACAGCGCTAGCCAAGTCATACTCTCGTGGATAGCCACGATGATAGTGCATGACTTTGAGAAGATCGTGATCGGTATCATGCAGGCGTAAGGCGAGTGTCTCGCGCCCTCCTAAACGTATGGACGCCTCATAGCGGCCCAGCCCCACGGAACGCACTGGCACTTTGACGTTTCTACCGAGACCATCAATCGCCTGGGCTTCCCAGGACACGCCATTGACTGGGAGCCGATCAGGATCTCTGCGAGTCATCTGAATCTTCCAAACATCATCTTCAATCGTCTCTTTCACCTCGAGGCCGCGAGTAACGGGCCTCCTCACAATCGCACGAAAGGCTTGTGCCCAGAACTTGCCACATTCCTCCCAAGCCAACCACTCAGCCCCCCACTTCTCAGAAAGATCTGAGGTGTAGGCCAGGCCCATTCCAAGACCATACCGCCCCACCGCGAGCAAGGGATCTCCTGTATCAGCCGCCAGCAAGACTTGGGAGGTCGACTTAGGCTCGGTCATGACATAGCCCAGAGAGAACGGCAGGTCCTCTTCGCGATAACCCGCTAGCAAGGCATGCTCACCCGTTATCAAAGTCGTATAGAGGTCCTCTTTGATCGCAGACCGGGAGGCCTGCATCGTCTCCTTAGTGAAGATCTGCGGCACTGTCGCCGGATCCACGGTCTCGTAGTAACGCCCACGCCCTAGTTCAGCAATCGTCGCAAGCAACTCGCGCGCCGCTGACGGCCCCAGGGCGACGGCAGACACAGTGATCCCATTCTCAGTCATGGCCTGGACGAGTCCTTGGAAATCAGCGGCTTCCGTCTGTCCATCTGTCAGGACGATCATGTGCTTTATCTTGGCCGTCGCATTGTCGAGCATGTCCTTACCGGCCAGCATGCCCAAATAGACATCCGTCCCCCCACCCGCAGCCAATGAGTCTATCGCAGCATGAATCGCCTCAGCCTCAGCAGCCAAGCGTAGTTCAGAAATAATCTGAGGCTGACCATCAAAACCGATCACCCCAATCTGATCGCGCGCACTGAGCACCTCGACTGACGCTTTCGCCGCCTGACGCGCAAGCTCGATCGGCACTCCTTGCATGGAACCCGACTTATCCATGACTAACACCATGGCGAGAGAAGGCTTTTCCTTCTCTTTCTCAAAGCGTGAGATAAGAGGAAGCACTTCTTCGACGGGAGTTTTGTAATAGCCCCCAAGCCCAAACGAATTCTCCGATCCTAACATCGCGAGCCCCCCACCGAAATCAATGACATAGCGCTTCAGCCAAGTCATCTGCTGCGACGTTATCATCGTAGCTGACACGTCTGCTAGAATGACGGCATCAAAAGCGAGTAGTCCCTCCATCGATTCAGGCAATCCACGAACGCCTCGAATATCCACCTCCATCTCCTGCTCTTTCAAGGCTCGCTTAAGATTGCGCATGTCTCGCGGAGACTCATGAAGCATGAGCAGCTGCGGTTTGCCCGTGACGCGCACGGTGATTACGCTCTGATTATTCAATGGAAAGTGGTCCCGTTCAGGAACCAGTTCCGCTATCCAAAGGCTTTCTCCAGGCGTGGTCATGGGCACGTCCACCTCGACTACTTGTTGCCCAGACTCGAGCTTCACATTGAGTTCACGCGTGGCGACACCTTTGTGCAAGATACGCAGTTTCGCAGTCTGCACCTCATTCGCAGCCAAAGTTACCCGCATTCTCACCGTTTCCCCTTCGAATGCGGATGACGTATTGGTCTCCACACCCACAACTGAAGCTTCTGATGCCTGCAAACCAGCTAGTGGGTGCCAAAGGACCTCGATGTCCTCCTGCTCTAACAAACGCAACGCTTCTGATACCGGACGATGCGTTTCTCTCCCGTCCGAGAAGAGAACCATGCGGCGAGCCTTGGCTGCGGGAAATTTCAGCCGCCCACGAAGAAGCCCGTCGTGCATCCGAGTCGCGCTACGAAAGGCATCGGCTGCGATACCACCTTGCCAACCTCTGACCAACGATGTCATTTCCTCCACACTCTCACAATCACGCACGCCATCAGCCAAGAGCCCTAGACTGTATGAGTCACCAGGCCGCAGAGACTCTATCGCCGTCTCGATCTGCGACGCAGTGCTAAGCACAGCATCCAGGTCCACAGACTCTGACACATCCACCAGAAAAACGACGTGAAGATCACTCGTTTCTTTGAGAACAAAGGGCCGACACAGAGCCAAGACAAGAAGCGCGATGGCTCCCGCTCGACAAAGAAAGGCGAGCACATGCAACCAGCGAGGCCTATCTACGAGCGAGACGTAGAACCCTACTCCCAAGACAATGAGAAGGCAGAGCCAGAAAAGCGGCTGATAGAATGCTAGTTGCACAGGAGGTCAGATCGATACACGAACAGGTTGCCTGCTCTCCCCTTAGAAAGCAAAGAACCTTCGTCGCGCAGTTGCGACGAAGGTCCTCGTAAACCTTGGTTCCTGAGAACGAGCTTACTTCTCAATCGTGACGCTTTTGATATAGGTCAGTTTCGGGAAACTCTTCTTCAAGTAGACATTGCCTTCAGCATGAATCCTAGGCTGCTCAGGCCCTAGACCGCGCGGATTACTTCGACTCTTCCCCTCGCCGTAGCCTTTATAAATCTTATTCACATTGTCCATGCCTTCAACAACCTTGCCGAATGGAGTAAAACCCATCCTATCTAGACGAGCATTGTCACCGAAATTAATGAACAACTGAGACGTACGACTGTTAGGTCCAGACGTTGCGAAACTGATGGTCCCAGGCACATTAGAAGCTTTCCCTTTGGGATCGTCCTGAAGTCTGGCGTTCTTCCACACCTTCGAAATAGCAGGATCACCATGGATGCCGAACTGAGCCATGAAACCTTCGATAGCACGGAAGACAGCAATATCCTCAAAGAAGCCAACTTGAATCAGATTATAGAAACGGTCCGCACCAAGAGGTGACCAATCCCGAGTCACTTCGATCGTAAAGTCTCCAGCAGTCGTAGAGAACCTAGCCTTAAACTTATCAGGAGCAGTCACCGTAGCCTGGGACGGATCAGTGAGACCAGCGGACTTGGTTTCCGCAGGATCTTCCGCCCCAACGAGGCACATCAGCCCGAGACTGACACCAACAATTGCAGAGAATGAGTTCTTCAACATGACCACGTGAATTAACCGATGTCTCACGCAGTAGCAACCCCTCTCAATCAAAGAAAGAGGCGCCCACGTTTCCGTAGGCGCCTCTCAATTCTTAATCTGGCGTGTTTTAAAACCTACTGCTTCGCTCGATAGAAGCCCACTGGAGCGCCCTGGCGGGCGGCGTCCGTCTCTGAAACGATGCCAGTAACCCCTGGAGCAATCACTTCCCAACTAATCAAATCAGTCGAGTACTCGATGTCTGCAGTCACCCCCTCAGGAAGCGTGGCGCGAAAGGCACCATCGGCACCAATCCCAACGGCCGTTAGGTCGGGCAACTGAACACGCACTGGAAACGGTGTGGTCGATAGGGTTGCGATATCACCGACAGCAAGGGCCGTGTTATAGGTAGCCCAACCATACATCACACTTCCTTCACCAAACGGATCAATGAATCCTGGCTGAGCCGCCATCACAGTCACTTCGCCAGCAAGCTCAAAGTTTCCGACAGTGCCTACGAGCTCCCCATTCACGTAAAGCCGAGCCTCGCCAGCAGTCGCGTCGTTCACGATAGTCACGTGCACATCTTCACCAAAGATTGAAGCAACGCTCTGGTCACCTACAGCTGTGAAAAGGTTATCCGCGACGCCAAACTCTGTCGTCCCAAAGATTCCCTGCTCATTCCACTGATCCAATTTCAATCCCCAGGCCGAGTTTCCTGCCATCGCCGTCGACACACCTGCCTTAATCGCATTAAACGAGAACTCATAGGTAGCGTCGCCTGACAAATCACCAAAGTTCACAAGTACTGGGCTCGTAAGCTCGCCAGATGAAATAGCAACGGCACTAGCACGTGGGTCACCAATACCGGTGCCCTCTTTGATTACCATGCTATGGACTGTGCTATCACAACCATCGGTATTAAGCCCATCCGTACCAACCGGTGACAAGACAAGATCGACCACATCATTCAGATCAAGGTCAGCATTCACCACCTTAGTTTCGCCTTCACCGTCATCTCCAGCGATCACCATGCTATCAACTCGGACTCCATTGATGTGGACCGCCACGGTCACTCCATTCGTGTTGCCTTCACCGCAAGTAGGATCAGTCTTTGCACCTGAATAGGTGATCTCGACTGGGCCGCCCGGAGATGTCCAACGACGGATCGTCCAGTGCTCTTCAATTCCACCACCACCACTCGGATGGCCACCTACTGCATTGAGCTGCGTCCAAGGAATGTTATCCATATCTGCATCTGGCTCATCCCAAATATCTCCAGTCCACCACGTCTCTGCGAACGGAATGAAATCAACACTCGCATCGTAGTCCGTGTCTGCGGTGGTGACGAGACGATAGCCGTAAGACCAGCCATTATCGACGTCTGGACCGCCAAAGTCCACCACGCTGTCTGCTGGTAAGGTGCCCGGCTCATCAACAGGTGCTGACAAATTGACGGTAACGGAATCACCAGCCACACGACCCACATTATACGCAGACACCAAATTCCCCGTGGCATCTGTGAGGATAAAGCCACTGAGACCTGGATCAGTGCCATCCACGGTTCCAGCAACGATCGAGATCGTTTGGGTAGGACTAGTGGCAGTGAAAGTTCCAATGACGGAGCTATTACCACGAGGGAAATCACTACTTACATTGCCCACACCATCGTCGGCAGCTTGATTGCGCGTGTTACAACAATCACGCGTATCACCAGCTCCTAACAACTGCACCTGATAAGCATCCCCTTCGGTCAGACCGTCGAGAGTGATCATCGAACCATCTGTATTCCAACCGTGGCTGTCATAAATGGCATTGAGTTCGGTATTACCAGACGTTCCGCCGCCTCCTGTAAAGAAGGTTCCCTCAGCGTTGTCATCAGCATAGGCAAATGGGGCAAACGTGATCGAACGGCCACCGATCAAGTCGTTGGCTGTCGTATTCGCATTGGGAGTTGCCCAAGTGATTGCGGCATTCTCCACTGGAGCGAAATTCGTGAGTTCACTACCAGGAGAGGCATACAATGAACTCACATCATCTGCAGAAACGGCTCTATCATAGAACTGCACATCATCCATGCGCCCATTCATGTTTAGCGCCCCAAAGAAGGAGCCTACAACAAAGGCGTTCTCTTGCACAATCTCAATGGATTCTGGATCCTCTTGCTCTGCAACGAGCACTCCATCGACATAGATAGATGCCTTCGTGGTACTCCAGGTGATGGCAACGTGATGGTCTGTTCCTGCAGAGAGCACAGCACCATCTGAGGTAAACTCAGACGCACCATTAGAGAACCATTCGAGGTTTCCATCCGTACTGAGCAACGCAAACGTCACCTCACCGCCACCAGCTCCTTTAGCAAAGATAGTTTGCTGTGGGCCGAGATCATCAAGATTGACCCAAGCGGCCACTGAGAAACGAATAAAACTATCAAAGACCGTTCCTGGCACTTCACCACGACCGCCACCTGCAAACTGCGTCGATGTGCCACCTGGAATGATGGCTGCCTGACTAAGAGTCGCGCCACCTTCATAGGACCCATGCCGTTCGAAGCCACTGACATCTGACATTTCGGATCCTCCTGCCTCATCGAGCGCGTAACGAGCAATCGGACCAGCCAGATTAGCGACGCTGGCAGTGAGTGTAGCAGACAAGTCAGCTTCCGTAGGATTCGGATCGCTTGTCTTGTAGCTCAGGGTGGCCTGGTAGCTACCCTTGGCGCCTGCGGAATCGAAAGTAACTGAGGCAAACGCCGTTTCCCCTGGAGCAATGCTCGTTGGGAAATCCCCTAGGGTAAACACCCCCTCATCCGGTCCGGTGATCTGAGCATCACTCAAAGTAAGTGTTTCCGATTCTCCAGCGTTGCGAATCGATACCAGCTCGGTGCGAGGACCAGCAGACTGATCGAGGCGACCAAAGCGGACACTGCGATCTGCCACTGCGTTAGGATCGGAAGGAATGGCGCTGAGAAGCACGAGCGTTCCGTAAGAATCCTCAAAGTGAGGCGTACCATCCCAGTTCAACTGAAGCTTACGACCACCACCTGCATCGTCGTCGTTGATATTGATATTGAAGCCCATTGGTTCATCTTCAATGCTTCCACCCACCAAGGTGGCCTTCTTCACAACGAACTCCATTTCGTAGGACTCACCGTCCTCCGCAACGGTAGACTGAGCCCACCAGTCGGCATTCTCACCATACGTTGGATTGTTTGCCTCGTTGTCTCGCCAGGCACCATTCGTCGTAAAGACGAACTGACCATCATAGAGCTCATCCGCAGGAACGATTCGAGTCTGCTTATTACTTTCGTTAGAGTCAAAGAAGATCTCTACACTATCATCATTCCAAGTCTGCTGATCTTCCGAACCAGCCTCTGCGGTGTCCGCTCGAATCTGAGTGTCCCAGACTTTGATGGCGACATAGATCGCCTCTTGATCATGACTGAGACGCCAGGCATAGCGATTATCCTCAGTAGTGGAATCATCTCCCACTACAAAGACACCCGTGGATGAATTGATCTCGACAATATCCGCATTCGGATACTCGCCGTCACTAATCTTTCCATCGATGACTGGTGGAGTGGACTTGATCCCCTCATACTTGCGATGCCCGATGACAAGATTCCCGTATCCCGCTTCAACATGAGTCTCACCCGTCCAGATGACGGAGCCGTCTGCATTGCCACCGGTATCATCGTCATTGATGTTCACCGTGAAGCCGACATGCTCACCTTCCTTAGGATTACCGATCAGCGTTAGAGGAATACGAAACTCGGCATGGTAGCCTTCGCCGTCCACAATCGCCGTTTCCGCAAACCAACCAGAGCTTGGATCGTACTTCGGATTGCCGGCTTCTGCGTGACGGTATGCGTTATTCGCGGTGATCACATACTGGCCGCCGGTACCGACCACCTCTGGATTCTCGCCAGTAGTATCTCGCGTAGCAAAGTTACTATTATCTCCATCAATAAAGATCTCGACACTATCATCGTTCCAGGTCTGCTCATTCTCGCTCCCTGCGGCAGCCGTATCTGTTGAAATCTCACTATCAAAAACCTTTACGCCAATATAAAGAAAGCCGTCTGCGGTACCCGTAAAGATATCAGCACTTAAATCAGCATCATCGAGAGGCTTTTCCCCGGCATTGAGATTGCCTCCGGAGATGCCATCACCATCTTCATCCTCGACGATCCGGAAAGTGAAGCCAGTCGAGCTGACCTGAGCCCACTCGGCATCAGTGTCGATCACGCCATCTATAATGGGAGCCTTATCCATGGGAAGCGCCATACGCGTCTTCGTTTGATCCAAGGGAGTATCAGCCGCAAAGGTCCAGGGTGCAGCGGCAATGACCGCCATCAGTGTACTCAGTCGACTGAGCGATTGTCGTCTCATCATTTGTCCTAAGTGGGGTTTACGTTAACGCCGAGCCCATTAGGTTAATAAACCAACCTAACAAACACCTCGACACCACAGCGTGCGAAATACCCCCACTTCGAGTCAAGCCTCTTACCTGAAATAGGCCAAAGCCCTTAATCGTAGGCTAGATTGGGCGAGAGCCAGCGCTCCACCTCGTCCAGTGGCTGTCCTTTCCGGGCAGCATAGGCTTCAATCTGGTCCTTATTACACTTGCCGACAGCGAAGTAGCGAGCATCCGGATGCGCAAAGTAAAGGCCACTAACGCTGGCTCCAGGGTGCATAGCACAAGATTCCGTCAATACCGTGCCACTGGCATTGGTCGCGTCTAGCAGGTTGAACAAAGTGATCTTCTCCGTGTGATCCGGGCTAGCGGGATAACCTCCAGCCGGCCTGATGCCACGATAGCGCTCGCGGATGAGGTCATCTTGAGACAGCCCCTCCCCTTTCCCAAAGCCCCATTCATCACGTACCCGTTTGTGCATGTATTCGGCAAAGGCTTCCGCCAATCTGTCAGCAAGCGCTTTAGCCATGATGCCATTATAATCGTCCAGTGCGTCCTCAAATACTTTGGCATATTCATCCGCACCATGTCCTGCGGTGACCACGAACCCCCCAATGTAATCGATCCGACCACTGTCCTTCGGTGCAACGAAGTCCGCCAAAGAGTAGTTTGGCTTGTCCTTCTTGACCATCTGCTGACGAAGCATGTGGAAGGTGGTGAGAACTTCTGAGCGATCGGTGTCACTATAGACCTCGATATCATCACCTACGCTATTAGCTGGAAAGAAGCCATAGACGCCCCGCGCTTGAAAGGCTTTCTCTTCGATGATCTTACTTAACAAATCCTGCGCTTCGGCAAAGAGCTTCTTACACTCTTCCCCCACATACTCGTCTTCAAAGATCGCTGGATAACGTCCGCGCATTTCCCAAGTATGGAAGAACGGTGACCAATCAATAAACGGCACGAGTTCACTCAGAGGCAGGTCTTCTATAATCCGCGTTCCCGTGAACTCTGGTGTGGCGATCTCTTGAGTGCTCCAGTCACAAGTGAAGCCTTTAGAAACAGCGTCTTTGTAAGGAAGAAGCTTCTTGGCATCCCCGCGATTGGCGTGTTTCTCGCGAAGCACTTCGTAGTCTTCGTGAGTCTGCTTCATATAGGCTGGCTTACCATCATCACTCAATAGCGTAGAAACCACTCCGACAGAACGGGACGCATCTAACACGTGCACTACATGGTCATAGTGCTGGGAAATCTTGATCGCCGTGTGTGCTTTGCTTGTCGTGGCCCCACCGATGAGAAGCGGTATATCAAAGCCTTGGCGTTTCATTTCCTTGGCATTGTAAATCATTTCATCGAGAGACGGCGTAATGAGACCGCTCAGACCAATGATGTCAGCCTTCTCCTCCTGCGCGCGTTTCAGAATAGCATCGCAACTCACCATCACACCCATGTCGATGACCTGATAATTGTTACAAGCTAAGACCACACCAACGATGTTCTTGCCAATGTCATGCACATCGCCTTTGACCGTCGCCATGATGATCTTGCCCTGAGGCTTCGAATCTGGCGACGCGGCGCGTTCTTCATCCATGAACGGAGTGAGATAAGCCACAGCCTTCTTCATGACACGAGCACTCTTGACCACCTGCGGTAAGAACATCTTTCCCTCACCGAATAGATCGCCCACGACTTTCATGCCATCCATAAGCGGGCCCTCTATCACTTTGATGGGGCGACCTAACTTTGCGCGCGCTTCCTCAGTATCTTCATCGATGAAATCTGTGATGCCTTTAAGCAAGGCGTAGGCCAGCCTCTCCTCCACCTGCTTCTCTCGCCACTTAAGATCGACCTCCTTCTTCTTGCCACCTTTCCCTCTGAACTGCTCGGCATAGTCGACGAGCGCTTCCGTCGCCTCAGGATTGCGATTAAGAAGCACATCCTCCACCTTCTTAAGCATGTCCTTGGGAATCTCTTCGTAGACTTCTAACATCCCCGCATTCACGATCCCCATATCGAGGCCCGCCTGGATGGCATGGTAGAGAAAGGCCGAGTGCATGGCTTCCCTCACCGGGTTGTTTCCGCGAAAACTGAAGGAAATGTTACTTACACCACCACTGACTTTGGCGTAAGGCAGGTTCTGTTTGATCCAACGCGTGGCTTCGATGAAATCGACCGCATAGTTATTGTGCTCATCAATTCCGGTAGCCACCGTGAGAATGTTAGGATCAAAGATAATATCAGCCGGATTGAAGCCAACCTCATCGACTAGAATCCGATAAGCACGTTCGCAGATGCGCTTCTTGTCTTCCAAGGTCGCTGCCTGACCTTCTTCATCAAAAGCCATAACGACGGTCGCCGCGCCGTAACGCATGATCTGGCGGGCACATTCTTTAAACTTCTCTTCGCCTTCTTTTAGACTGATCGAATTTACAATCGCTTTGCCTTGGAGACATTTCAGGCCCTCTTCGATGACAGACCACTTGGAAGAGTCTACCATGATAGGCACCTTGGCGATGTCGGGTTCAGCGCTGATCAGATTGAGAAACCGTGTCATCATCGCCTCTGAATCGATGAGGCCCTCGTCCATGTTCACATCGACAACATTGGCACCATTGGCGACTTGCTGCTCAGCCACGCTAACGGCTGCCTCCAAGTCGTCATTCTTGATCAACTTGGCGAAACGCGGCGAGCCTGTGATGTTCGTGCGTTCACCCACCATAGTGAAATTTGATGCAGGTGTGAGTGAAAACGCCTCCTGACCACTCAGACGCATTTCAGGCTCATGAACAGGCACTTTGCGTGGCTCCATTTCATCCACACCATCGGCAATCAACTTGATGGTGGCAGGAGTCGTGCCGCAGCAACCGCCAACAATATTGAGCAAGCCTGCCTTGGTTAGACTACTTACTGCCTTTAGCGTCTGCTCCGGAGTTTCAGTGAAGCCTGTGTCACTCAATGGGTCAGGCAAGCCAGCATTCGGGTGACAACTTGTATAGCAATCTGCCAACTTGCTCATTTCCTCCACTAGCGGACGCAGATCAAGCGCCCCAAGGCCGCAGTTCATTCCGACACTGAGCGGCTTAGCGTGAGCGATCGAATTCCAGAAAGCTTCTACCGTCTGCCCAGTCAATGTTCGACTCGACTTATCAGCAAAGGTCACGGAGATCATCACCGGCCATCGTTTGCCCTTGGCATCGAATACCTTCTCTAGAGCCATGATAGCAGCTTTGGCATTCAAGGTATCAAAGATGGTCTCCACCATCAGGATGTCGACCCCACCTTCGATCAAACACTCGATCTGCCATCGATACGCAGCGACTAACTGATCGAACGTCACCGTCCGGAAACCAGGATCATTCACATCCGGCGAAATGGAACAAGTAACCGGCAGAGGCCCTAACGAAGCCGCCACGAATCGTGGTTTCTTATCTTGATAGGGTTCGGCCGCACGTCTGGTGCAAGCCACCGCCTCAATGTTCATTTCACGAACAAGCGCATTGAGCTGCTCATTCTCTAGCGCTTGTTGAAAGAACTCAGGCGTCTTCTTCTCAGGATCTGGCAGAAAGAAGTCCGCCTGGGAGATCGTCGTGCCATTGAAAGTGTTCGCGGTGACAATGTCCGAACCTGCCTCGTAATAGCCGCGATGAATTTCCTCAATGATATCGGGACGAGTCAGCGTCAGGATATCCGCGTTGTTCTTCAGATCCTTGGTATGATCGGCAAAAGCGTTCTCCACGTACATCATTCTCGCCCAAGCCGTAGCGGTAGATCATGGTGCCCATGGCACCATCGAGGAGAAGGATGCGCTCCTTCATCAGGGAGGTCAAAAACTGAAGGGAATCGGTCATTTGACCAAATCATGAGCCGGATCACTAGGCTTTCAAGGCAATACATCAAGATATCATGATATGTTGATGGGTCCCGATTTAGCCGTGGGCGTATCGATAGCCCAGTGCTGGCCCGCAGACGACCTAGCGAAGGATTTCCGGCTTCTTCAAAAGCGGCTGTGCGGCTTCATCTGGCTCCTGGGCCATGAAGACAGCGTAAATGATAAGCCCCAGGATGCCTACGATGCAGATAATATTCACAGCAATCTTAAGACTCCGTGTAAACTTCGCTTGGCTTCGCTGATTCTTCAGCATGCGGTCAATCGAGCTCACTTTCTCCTTTGATGCTCGAGAACGCGCGAATGAACGACGCGGGGTGAAGTTTCCAGACCGCCGAGAAGTGGTCGGGAGATTTCTTGGACTTTGTTTGGCCATAGCAGGTGCAGAGACGTTCTTTAGATAGAGAATCCAGCTTCGTCTGAACCTCAAGCTCAAAACGTCGCCCAAAGGTTCCGAGAGATTTGACTGGATGGCTCTCACGCGGCGGCCTATGGGTGCCCTGAGTCACCATGAACAAGAAATTTGCAGCTTACGCACACCCAGAAGTCCTCGTCGATCACGCTTGGATTCAAGACCACTTGGACGATCCTAATGTGCGCATCGTCGAGAGTAACGAAGATATTCTACTCTACGACACAGGTCACATCCCCGGTTCTGTCCACATCGACTGGCGCCGAGATCTCCAAGACCAGACTGTCCGTGACTACATCCGCGAAGAAGGTTTCGCTGAGCTTTGTCGACGAAATGGCATCACCAAGGACACCATTGTTGTCTTCTATGGCGACAAGTCGAATTGGTGGGCTTGCTATGCCTTCTGGGTCTTCAGCCTCTTTGGACATAAGCATCTGAAAGTGCTCGATGGCGGACGCGATCATTGGGTGGATCAAGATGGTCTCCTCACGAAAGAAGTCCCCGCCTACTCAGCAGTGGATTATCCGACACCGCCGGAGCGACGCGACAGCGTTATTCGCGCCTTCTTCAAGGACACCCTAGCGCACGCTGAAGCCAATCTCCCACTTGTCGACGTCCGGTCGCCTGGCGAATTTAGCGGCAAGGTCACCCACATGCCTGATTATCCTCAGGAAGGCGTCTTGCGAGGTGGGCACATTCCTGGAGCTCACAGCTGCCCCTGGAAAACGGCTGCCAATGAGGACGACACGTTCAAGACTCACGAAGAACTCACAAAGATCTATGAGGAAGGGCTCGGTCTCAAGAACGATGACAACGTCGTCGCTTACTGCCGCATCGGCGAACGCTCCAGCCACACCTGGTTTGTGCTAACTTTCTTGTTAGGATTCAAAAACGTTCGCAACTACGATGGTAGCTGGACCGAGTGGGGAAACATGGTCGGTGTGCCAGTCGAACGCTCTCACGAGTAGACCTGATTTCATGAGCACGTTCCCTCAAAAACTCGAAGAGATCCTCGAACTCTTTGAACATCTTCCAGAAACCGAGCGCCGTGAGATGCTCATCAGCTTCTCTGAAAATACTGGTCAACACGAACCTCAGGAAGGGGAAACCTTCGATCTCGAAGACACCCGCAAAGATGATGAGTGCACTGATGAAGTTGGCATATTTCTCAACATCGACGAGCAAGGCGGCACCCATTTCCGAGTGAAGCTCGGCCCGAAAGTGCAAACATTGACACGGGCAATGACCGCCATTCTCTGCCAAGGCCTGGATGGCTCAAGCCCTCAAGCCGTGCAGGAAGTGCCGCAAGACTTCGTGCCACGAATTGTCGGCAGCGAGCTCGTGCGCTTACGCAGCCAGACGGTCTACTACGTGCTCACAAGGATGAAGAGCGCCTGCGCCGTCTATCTAAAACGAGCCAATGCCGCTAGCTAAGTCAGCCCGCGACCATAGCTGCCACGTAGCCTCCTACCAGAACAGCCAAACCGGCTGCTCCAAACTGGATCCACAGCCCAAGAAGCTGACTCTCTTGTCCTTCTAGGCGCTTCCACAACATCATGTAGCCCATGGCATGCAGCGCTACAAAGCTAAGCGCCCCCGCAACCATCCCCCAACTAAGCAAGCCTAGCTGCTGGGCTACGTAGGCCTTCGATCCCGGCTCAATTACCTGCGCATCAGCCTGCTCAATAGGAGGCTGTCGCTTAGCGATCTCCAAACTAGCGTAGGCTGCACCTCCCGCAGCCATCAACAGTGCGGTCAAATAGATAGAAACTACCAGCAGAGCCCTCACAACACTTCACTTAATCAACGTCCTGGCTAGGTAGCCACCCAGGCTTGATCTCGAATTCAGAAACTTGAATGTAGGGCAACCATGCTAAAGCGAACCGCTGCACATCAATATTCTTCTTGTAAGGCTTAATCCGAACAGTCTCTAACGGAATCGTTAGTGGATCAAGTGACTGACGCACCTCCTCCATTTCCTCTTGAAGCTCCGTTTCCAAAGCTTCCAGAGCCTGTTGCAAGTCCTCCACCTTCTCTTCCGCCAGCCCTGCGTCTCTTGCCTCTTTCGAGCTTTTAGATACACCACGTGCCGCTGACGCACCACGCGAGATAGATCCCATGCTGATACGCTTTCTGCCTAACACAGCCGAAAGAATGGCCGATCCAATCGAAATAACCGAACCAATCTTTGCACTACGAGCTTGCTCCTCTTCTCGCTGCAGGGATCGCTCCGCCGTCTTCAGCTGACGCTCTTTCGTCTCAAGCTTAGCCCCATACTTATCTCGGAGTTTCTCCAGCAACTCATCACGCATCTCACGGGCAGATTGCTGCAAGCGGATACGGAAATCTGCCTCCGTCTCACCAATCTTTGAGAACGCTTTCAAAGCCTTCGCCTCAAAGATCTCTAGCCCGCCATTCGCATAGAGCCACTCGGCAAGCTCCTTCTTCTGAGCCGTATAGTACTTCGAATCCTGCGCATAATCTGGCAGATGCGCTCGAGTAGCACCCTCGACTGCCGCACTCTCAAAACCACGCCAAGCTTTCTGAAAGCGTGTGGCTTCATCGAAATCCAGCCTAGAGCTATCACCAAACGGAACCACCGTCGTCGTCGCACGGGATCCGTGAATATCGTACTTCGAATTGCTAAAAGAAACCTCCGCAACACCAACCGCAGCAGGCCGATAGATCACTTTACGATCACCTGGCATCTGTGTAAGAGGCATGTAAACCTCCTCGATGTCGCTCGATAGCTGGTAGATGATCTGAGGATCCTCTTTAGGTGCCTTAGCGGCAGCAGCAGCTGCCCCAGCAGGCGTTTCCGAAGGCAACAGCGCCTTGATCGGATCCATAAGTTTCTTAATCTGTCGCCGACTCAGTGGTCCACGCAGGTAGGACATGACCCACCGAACATGAAAAGTGACCGGGCCATCTTCATGTACATTATTCAACAGGAAGACGCGGCTCCCGAGACCAGCCAGCGTCTCCTCCATCGTCCTACGATCGAAATTACCTCCCTGAGAGGCCGCGGCACCCTCAAGACCATCGAGCACCCGAGCTTTATCCCGCGCCGTTTGCAAACGTCCCAAGAACCACGACCCAATATTAGACAGCGCCTTGTAATCAAGATCGACCGGATTCTGCGTTGCCAACAAACAGCCCAAACCAAAGGCTCGCCCTTGCTTCAGCATCGTAAGCAAAGGCTTCTTCGACGGAGGATTCTGCACCGGCGGCAAGTAGCCATAGATCTCATCCATGTAGAGCAATGCGCGTAGACTCGACGTCCCTGATTGCGTGCGCATCCAACTCAACATCTGATTGAGCAGCATCGAAACAAAGAACATCCGTTCACTGTCATCCAAGTGCGCGATGGAGAAGATAGAAACCTGCGGCTTGCCAGTCTCATCATGCATCAGCCGCTTCACATCGAGAGGCATGCCCTGCGTCCAGCTTTGAAAGCCAGGTGACGCTAACAAATTATTAAGACGCATAGCGAGAGCAAAGCGCTTCTTCTCATCCATGAACGAATCCACCGGCACCACCCCGATGCTCTTGAATGGCGGCTCCTGCACCCGCTGAATCAACTTCGGCAAGGTCAGGTCCTCCTCAGCTTTCCACGCATGAATAAGTATCTGCGAGAACAGGATATGCTCCTGACTCTGGATCGGATCAGCCTCAATCCCCATCAACCCTAACAAACTCGTCACAGTATTCTCCACCCGATCACCTAACAACTCAGGCTCATCGATAATTTCGAACGGCGGAGCATCGAACGAACTCAGGATAGAAACAGGAATCCCCGCGTTGCTCCCTGGGGTGTAAACCTTCACCCCAACCTTATCGCGCAACTGCTGAACGCGTTCACCCGTCTGGCCCCACTCGCCCAAACCCTTCTTCCACATATCAGCCTGCCCTTGGGCAAACTCATCCGGCGTCTTCCCCTTCTTCTTTGCATCGTCCTCGTTGACCCAAGGCCTGAAATCCTTTCCCTGAAACTCAGGAAAAGTCAGCATGAGATTCGGGATGTCCCCCTTCGGATCGATGACAATGGCCGGGATCGAATCCATGGCCGCCTCTTCCAGCAGACCAATACACAGACCCGTCTTGCCCGAACCCGTCATCCCCAGTACCACGCCATGAGTGACGAGATCCTTGGAATCATACAAAAGCAGGTCATCCTGGAGCGTCTTGTTCTGCAAATCATACTCGCGACCTAAGTAGAAGGTCCCAAGCTTTTCATAAACATCAGGGGAAATAGACATGAGTTAGAGGCCTTACGGCATACTTTCCCCAGCATGCCAGCCTCCCATGAAATTGGAAGTAGATTTCCGCGCCGTTTCCGAGCCGTGTCTTCCACCACCTTCGGCAGCAGAATCAACACGATCCATGGCGTCTGCCGCCCCGATAGCCACTGAGAACAGAATCACCCCGGCAATCGATACTAAATGCAGACGGCGAACTGCTGGATCTGACGGAAAGGACACCTCGTCTACCGCTTTGAACTGCCCCAATCGAAAGCAGACACAAAGAAAGGAAATCGCATAAGCTCCAGCATCCTTCCAATCGAATGTTCCATCGGTATACCCAAGCCATTGAAAGCCCTCAGAGAACACAGCCACGAACAAAGGCACCAGGATCCAGCAACGACGAACTCTGACAGAGCCCACGTCCTGCCACAAGATCATCATGAACCCACTGAAGGCATACAGCCAAAGAGCCCCAGGCACACTATAAACGACAAACGCTGGAGGACGATTGCCCCGTATGGACGCTCTAACCGCATCCATACCATCCGATAAACCAAAGAAATCGATCAGACGGAAGACGACGAGATCAACCTCGCGATACAGGAGGTAGATCAGACCCGCCAGCGTCATGGGAAGAATAGCAAACGCTACCCCTCTCCAGACACGCCAACCCACGAAACTACCAGGCCGTTCTCTTACAATGATAGACATCCCAGTATCCAAACGCATTCGCGCTCGACGTTTCTAAAAGTTCCAGACCAGCCGTTTCAATCAGAAGTTTCCTCACATCCATACTCGATTGAAATCCCAAAAGCCGAGCCAACGGCGCGGCAAGTCGCTCTGCCACCCCAACAATCCCGCTCGCTCGAACCGAATGATTTACCACTACCACAGATCCACCAGGCTTGCACACTCGACAAGCCTCACTCAGCGCTTTTTCAGGCAAGGTGAACACCGAGAGCACATAGTATAACATGACCGCATCAAAACTCTGACCTGGAAACCGCAAGCATTCAGCATCCATCCGGGCCAGGTTGACACGTTCACTCCCCTTCTTGACTAGACGTTTCCGCGCACGCGCCAGCATCGCATCAGACGCATCAATCGCTGTCACCTGATGATTCGGTAGGTAATACGGAAGAGACAGCCCCGTACCTACGCCTACATCTAAAATGGAAACTGTATCGTAGGGAAGGTAATCTATGGCCTTACGATGACCGTGCCGAAACAGCCGACCAAGACAGACATCGTATATCGGCGCATAAAGCCGGTAAAGAAATTGAGTATAGCAATGTGTCAAACTAGCGCCAACCTACCTTAAGGTGATCGATCACGACCAGAAATTTCCCACCCATACGCAAGTTTCCGGCCAGCTACTCGAATGGGCAGCACGAGGCCCCCTGACCATCCGACAGAAAGCGATCGATCACGGGCTCGGCATCACACTATTCTACATCTCTGATATTCACCTTGCGGGATCATGGACAAAGCGCGTCGTAAGCCAGATTCTTTCCAAAGTGGCCGAGAGGCGACCGGGTCTTGTGCTGCTTGGTGGAGATCTGCTAGATCGCCGAGCATGCCTTCCACAATTAGACAGCTTTCTAGCCGCCCTCACACAACTGACAGAGCACCTTGTAGTCGTTCCGGGAAACCATGACAAGTTCGTTGGAGAGGCTCTAGTGAAAGGAACAGTGATAGAACATGGATGCCATTGGCTGCCTGACACCCCCTACCGCCTCCCTGGGCTCATTGTAGAAGCACCCGGCTCAGCCCCCCCTGAAGAGACGGATGAAGATACCTGTCGCATTCTCTGCGCCCATGAACCGTCTAAAGCGCTTTCGCAGTCGGTCTCCCAATATCATCTAGTGTTGGCAGGTCATCTCCACGGTTGTCAGTGCGTCCTGTGGAAACGGAGAGGGCTTCTCTACCCAGGCTCATTCTTCTACCGATGGAATGGCCCTGAGTTTCAAATCAGAACTACTAACATCCTAGTAAGCCAGGGAGTGAACGACACTTTCCCGCTAAGATGGAGGTGCCCGCGCGAAATCATTCAGTGCGATCTCTAGCAAACTTTACTCAAAACCCACGAGCCAAGCAACAAACAAGATCAGCAAGGCAAACGAGAAGACAATCTCCAGCTTGGGAATCAGCCACACCAGCAAAGATTCCTCGGAACCATTCTTCTCCCCCTTCTTACGGCGATGCGCGTCCCAGCCTTGGCGATGCATATGGAAGATCCCGTGAATCTTGACCAAACTGCCCACCCACTGAGTATACAGGAGCAGAGGAAGATCTGTAAACGACATCCGATGCCCTTCAGTAGTCAACAGGACGAGATAGAAGACGCGTACCACGATCACAATGATGGCGTAGAGAACGATGTAGTAAGGGCTGATAAAAATGGCGGCCCAAATGGCTGTCACGGGTCCGAGCAAACTCGTCCACATAGAAATCCGCTGATCGACGAGACACCACCAAACGAAAGGCTTCTGCGCTCCCACACCTAGACGAATGGCTCTACCATTATTACGAAGCATATTTCCAAACCAGCGCTTCATCTTCAGAATACTCTGGCGATAGGGCTCTGCCCCCGAATCCTCCATGCAATAGATGTGCGCGTCCGCGACATAAAGCATCTCCCAGCCCTCTTTTAGCAATGAGTACCAGGTGCTCTTGTCATCTCCCGTAATAAATTTGATCTCTCCGTGTAGCCAGTGCGAGATCCTGTCATTCTCCACATGAGCAATGAAATCATCTGTCAGACACCACGGAGCCCGGAAGACAGAGAAGCGCCCCGTCAGCACAAGAAGCTGATTTGAAAGACTAATCGACTTCATCATGCGATGACGCATGGCGAAACGAAGCGTGTACCATTTACGATAGAGAGAGTTTCCAGAAGTAACCGCAATGTTATCAGTAGTGACTGCGCCAAGACGCGGATTCGTGGCAAAGAAAGGAAGACTCTTCTCCAGAATCCCCTTCCCGAGCACCGTATCGCCATCCATCAGCACCACGATGTCTCGCTCTTCTATCACATACTTACTTGAGCGGAGGGCAAAGAGTGCATCTGCCATCCCTCGCCGCTTGCCCCCCTGCTGGCGGACATACATCAGCTCAATATTAGAGCTTGGATCTGTAGAAATGACCTCTTTAAAGAGATCATCCTCTTCCTGAGTTCCTGCATTCACTACCACGATGACTCGTGAAGTGACGGTCTTAGCCTCCGCCATGACTGACTGCAGCATACGCCGGGACACGTCAGGCTTCTCATTGTAAGTCGGGATAATAAAGAAGAGCTGGTTCGGATACTTCTCTTCAGCAGGGAGGCGGCGACTTTCGAAGCATAGCTTGCCATAACGGAAATGCTCAAAGATTATCGCCCTCCCATAGTGCGTAAGCAGCCAGAGATACCGCCATGTTCCAATCAGGCCGAGAGCAGCGAAATTCTGCAAATTCATGCCCTTCGTTCCCGAAGGAATAAACATCGCCAGAATTCCTGCAATCCCCAGATAAAAGAGAATAACGGGAGCTGAACGGACAAGCCTTGCCATGAATCCGATATCATACCGGATGCTAGTTACGTCACTCATAGGTGGCTGAAATCAGTTAGGAAGTGAGATCAGTCTTCGCCGTTACGCTAGGAGACTCCTCTTCACGCTGAGGTTCTTTCCTATTCCACGGCCACTCGTATTCTAGCTCGATGACCATGCCGATCCGCAGCCCAGCAGGAATCTTGTATGGCATGTCCGGCAAAGTCACTTTGATAGGAACCAAAGTCGGGTCCGCCCGGAAATCTGGATTCCAACCATTCTGACTGTAGATACCACGGTGCCCGACACTCGCAACTTCACCAACCGCCGTGACTCCCAATGCCGGCATCTTCACCCTTACTTTCTGACCAGGCAGCACCTTCATTGCCATCTTCTGCGTGACATGCCCAATGGCCCAATTCTCCTCACGGGTTCCAATGGCAAGCACTTCACCCCCCACTTTCACAAAGCTATTCTTCTTGAGATAAGCCGCATAAACGGCGCCCATCTGGGATGCCGTCACGGTAAAACCATTCCGCTGTGTTTCGAGATGCCCCATGCGCGCTGTCATCTCGGCTAGGCTCGCTTCTGCTGAGGCTAATTTCGATTCAGCCAATGACAGTGATTGATCTACACGATCCCCTACCATCAGCACATTCGAATCCCTGAGCATCTTGCCTCGCTCTTCTAGCCTATTTAGCTCTGCCTCTTGCATGGCGCAATTCGCCTCGGCGGCATCTCTTGCCATGACGGCCTCGTCATACGAGGCTTGCGGAATCAACTGACGGCCAGGCTTTACTAATGGCTTCAGTCTATTCACGAGAGAATTGCTGCGCTTCAGCTCAATCTGCGCATAATTAAGTGCGGCTTTGGCCACGTCCAGATTCCCTTTCAAGTTACTAGCCACCACCGCAACTTGCATCTTGGCGTTCTCCAATCCCTTTGCCGCGTTATCACGCTCCATCTTCGCCGCTACCATTGCTGCTTGGGTTTCTGCATACATCCCTTCGACCTGCTGATCTACCACTCGAAATAGCGGATCCCCAGGTCTCACGACATCCCCCTCACTTACAAAGACATCTTCAATGACTCCGGCAACATTCGACTTGATAGGCACGTAGTTGCCCAATAAGACGGCATTCTGCACAGGAATCGAAGACTGACTCCTGAAGAAGAGATAAACGAGCGTCGCAATCGCCACGATCCCTACAAGTAAGACAGCCATAGCAATGAGCCCCGTCGATTTCTTAACCGTCGGTTGAGCAGAAGGCTTAGAAGATGCGGCGACGGCTTGATCACTTAGGCTTGCTGCAGCCATAGCGGGAGCCGGTGGAGAAATTTGAGTTTGGGCTACGACATGCCCGTTCGAGCCATGCCCATTCGCACCGTTGCCATTCGCCCCCTTACCGTTAGCCCCGTTGCCATTGGAAGACTTAAGCGTGAAGACCTGTGGTTGTGGCGCTGATTCCGAACCGTCACCACGCGCGATCTCATCATAGGAGAGATCATTGATAGCATCGTCACCACCTCCCTCATAGCGCTCTATTAAAGAGGAGAGTTCCTTCTGATCCTTCAGGCTGAGATCATCGAAATGGCAATGCGTGTACTGAGCATCAATCGCACGCACCCTGATGCGCACAGGGACAGCTCCAATACTTGGAAACTCGAGCACCCCATCATGGATGCTCCCTAGCTGCGCTACGGTTCCTGAAACATAGAAGCCGTGGCGGCTAACATTAGAGGCGGGGCGAAGGTGATCGCCGATCCTAAATCGGGGACTGTCAGTCTGTGGGACTGGTCGGGTGGGTAATATGTGACTCATATTTGGGAAAGGTCTTAGCAGTTACCCCACGTGAATGGGGTGTTTGTCTAAATACACCATTCTCTCTAAAATATCCAGAATAGACTTGACCAATTACAAGAATTATAGCAGGAGTGAGAATCATTTCTATTGTTTCCCTAATTATGAGACTCTTTCACGATTCATCCCCCCTACAGATACTGGCTATAGGTATCGCCCTGCTCGGAGTCGGCTGCTCTCGAAGCTCCTCTCCCACAGCTATTCATCACGAGTCCCCGCTCCGCCTCTCCCATAAGGCCAAGCCCAAGCCTTCTCGTCCCGCCACCATCACCACGGCCCCCTCACTTTCTCCTTCCCCAAGAATTGATGAGTCACTCAGCTTCGAGCCAGCTCTTCCCGAACTGCCCCCCGAGCCCTCGGCTCCATCCGTGTTCTCAGAAGCTTCCGCTGTCCGATACGCGGTGCTTCACAGCCCCGCGAGCTACAAGAGTCGTGCGACGCTCGAACTCGCCCGAGGAGAAACAGCAGAAATGCGCTCCGAACTCCTTCCTACCCTCCAGCTCCAATCGGAAGCAGGCCGCGCAGATCGACTTTCCTCAAATCGCCAAGACGATCCCGCCGATGCAGGTATCGGCGTATTCCTGCGCCAACGCTTGTTTGACGGTAAATCCGGCTGGTTTCGCTACCTATCAGCGAAGCACCGGACGGAAGCTGCACGCTATGAACGAGAAGCTGCCCAGAATCGAGTAGCCGCCGAAGTCCGCCTAGGCTTCGCACGTATGCGCCATTGGTACCGTCTCTCAAAAGCACAGAAATCAGAACAAAGCTCCGTCGATAGCCTAGTAGAGCGTCTCTCCCTTCTAACCGCATACGGGCTGAACACCACCGAGTCCCTTGCCCGCCTGCGCTCTCAAGGCGAGAATCTTCGAGCTGGAACTGAAGAGGCTCTATCAAAGCTCCAGAACGAAAGGCGTGATCTGCTAGAACTTATAGGAGCGCCAGCCGACGCCAAGCTCAGCCTAGGTCATGTCGCGCATTCTAACTTCAATGCCAACACCTCCGCCATGGCTGGTGCTGCTCTTCAGAATAGACCGGAACTCAAAGCAGCTGCCTATGCTGTCCATGCTCAACGAGCCTCACTCGAGTCCGTGCGTCGTGAGCGCTATCCAACGGCAGACCTCGTCGTGGGTGTTGCGACAGAAGGTAGCCTTCAGCGAAGTGTTAAAGATAGCTGGCAGACTGACGGCCGTGTCGGTATCCGCGCTGAGTGGAACGCTTTCGACTTCGGCCGAAACAAAGCAAAGCAGCAACAAGAACGCGCATCCCTCCGCGAAGCCGAAGCAGACTACGCACAGCTCAGACGCACCATTCAGCTAGACATCCTCAATGCCGTGAAAAGTATCGAGCTCGCTCACAAGCAGTTCAAAGCAGCCAATGCTGAAACCTCTCAGTCATCAAAAGCGCTAGAACTCGCCATGGAAGCCTTTAAAAATGACGTCGGTGACATCGAGACCGTCATTCGCGCACACCGTTCCGTAAGACAATCTCGCTACTCCGAGTCCACGGCACGTTTCCGCGAAGAAGAAGGCCAAGTCCTACTCGCATTCTCACAAGGATCTGCCGCCAACATCGGCGGATCAGGCAAGCAACTAGCTGCTACCTTGTCCATCATGCCAGCCAAAGTCTTACGGCACTAACCGTTCCACACGAAGCCTAAGGTAACTTCCACCAGTGGCTAAAGGCGCAAGACGAGTGATCTCCTCCAGCCCTAAAGAGAGTGGTAGACTCATGGCAGGATCGAACTGGACGTCTGCACTCTGCCAAGCCTCGAGATCATCCGAAAGCTCCATGGAAACACGATGAAATGAGAGATCCTCTCGGACTTGATAGCGAACACGAACACGTCCGGTCTCAGTATCTAACGAGAGAAGATCTGGAGGCACCGTGACTTCACGAGGAGACAACCCGAGGACATACTCTAAACATATTCGAAATCCCATCTCCATCGGCATCCGCGAGATCACCAGAGAGGCTAGCATCGCCAAGCTCCTCCATTGAGAAATACTCCGCCTTCCAAGTGTCTCCCGTCGGGCCAGGAGGCTCTGGATTGGTTATTCCAGGATGAACACCAGGACTGCCTCCTTGAGGGGAAGCCCTCCACACCAAAGGCTCCGATCCGAACTCATCTAACGCTACGCGCTCTAACGCCGCCCCATTTCCAGCAACATCAGGCCAAGGTGTATCCGTGCGATAACGCGCCTCATCTTGAGGAATGAGCAAATCAGGCTCATCGGCATCCGGAACAAACAGTGCTAGCCTCTCACCAGAGTTGTCCAGACGCGCAACAAAAGGCCCATAGACTGGAACACTCGCCGGCACCTCAACCCGAGACCTGAAGTCATCAGGAGCAAGGGCAGAGAGAATCAAAAGGGACCGAGAAGCCAAGACGCCCTCGGTGAACGTGAAGCCAGTGCCATTCACATTGATGCCAGCCAGATTGATCGGCTCCATGCCAGGATTAGCGATCTCGATGTACTCCGCGCCATCTGCGGCAGGATGCGCCATGATTTCAGTGATTACGAGCGGCCCGACACGAGGCCTCCCATTCCCAGATCCCAAAGTCGCGGATTCTAGCAGAGCCGCAGAAACTTCGCCCAAGGAATTCACCCACACGCCCGTAGGTTGCCCCCACAGGAGCGGCGCCAATCGGCAGCGATCCCAAACCCACCATCCAACCGCCCCTCGGTATCAGAACTTAAGAGGAAGAGCTCCTCTCCAGCAGAACTCAGAGCGAAGCTCATGAAATCCGCTTCTGAGAACACAACAAGCCCTCCCGGAGCCATCACCGTGCCCGCTGGAATCACGAATGCGCTAGGATCATCGAGATCGTCAGTCAACCGCCAGCCACTGATATCAATTTCACTGGCCCCAGCATTGATCAACTCAATCGCATCCTGCTCGGGAGGCTCGGAGTTCGTGAAGACTTCATTAAAATAAACCGTTAGTGCTTCGCCCCTCTCATCCACACCCGGTGTGCCGATTCGAGAATTGCTTAGTTCATACTGCGCCGCCTGAGTCAGCTCCACACCACTACTAGGATCCAAGATCACCAAGGCACCGGCCGAAGTCTGAGGCCAACCCTCACCTCTCTCATAGACCACATTGCGAATCGGCGTTCCATTCGACGCGATCACCGCGAACGCATCCCCATCATCGCCGAGTTGCCCAGCATACGCACCGAGCACCTGATCAATCACAACTCCATAAACGTGCTCAAAAGCCATCACATTGCTCACCACTAACACACGTTCACCCGGCGGAAGACTGCGCTCAGGAAAGCTAAACGTCACACCACCCTCCAAACGCAGGCCCGCGAGATCAACTGGCTTCTCTCCTAAATTGAGAAACTCAATGTACTCGAAAGCATCGTCACCGAACACGCCATCACCGAAACTTCGCGGATTCACCATCAGCTCGGTAACCGCAAGATTGCCGGCATTAGCAGGCTCTTCACCAATAAGATAGCGCACCGTCAGCGTGG